>CAEGAE010003681.1:0-10856 GCA_903067095.1 Girardinus metallicus
TATATATATATATATATATATATATATACAGCAAATGTAAAAAATACGCACATTACAACATTATGATTTTTAATACTAACCCTTTTTCTATAGATACCCAATTACCAGACCAAGAAACGGCTGCCTTGGAAACCTTAAGATGATACCTGGTGTTAGGACATATGGAGTAAGAAACCCTTCAGAGACCTATGATGTATACTGTTACGTCGATAAACTTGACGGTAAGTTAAAAATCTTATTGTACCACAATGGTAATCTTGTTCCTATAGTATTTTTTATAGGAATTCTTTTTTAAATTTACAGTACACAATTTCCTGCACAGATCAGCTTCACGTTTTGTAAAAGGAAGATTGCAGAGAAGCTTCTAATAACTTCACATGAAAAAATGGCTTTAGTGGTTTTTAAAAAGTCCCCAACAAAAATATGATAATTAGATTTTTAACTGTCTTTGGCACTGCTCAGCAATTTTTCTTCTCTCTTCATCAACTAGTTTAGTCTGCTACTGTTCTTGGATTAAACTACACTACAGTATTTTACTGTGATTAAAATACTGTAGTAAAATATTGTCAAATATAAATTCCAATCACTTCTCAGCATTTGCTCTTCTATCTGGGATTTGTTCAGGGGAATATTTAGAGCGCATGGTATTCAATATTATTTAATGAAGATTTGCAAACAGATATTAAACAAATAGAGGTAACACACTAGGT
Source organism: Girardinus metallicus (assembly GCA_903067095.1). NCBI lineage: Eukaryota > Metazoa > Chordata > Actinopteri > Cyprinodontiformes > Poeciliidae > Girardinus > Girardinus metallicus. The sequence continues at coordinate 711 of CAEGAE010003681.1, forward strand.
CTGCAGTTTAAGCTACTGAAGACATATCCTACACAGGCATTAATAAAACACAACCCTTCTTTATTAGCATGTGATCATTGTTGATAATGTCTTTGGAATACTGCCAAAAACGCATACTGTATTACCCAGAGATTGTGGTTTCTGTTCCACATTTAACCAGACTTGTGTGACACACCAGTTTGATTATAAGGGTAACAATGCAATTACTCCTTAATGTGAAACTAAGCCCCAAATCAACTTTTTTTTTAACTGACAAACTGTCTAAATAGGTTATTGAGGATTCTAGCTCTATGTCTCTGTGTGATTTTTAACATTTTCTTATATGTGTAGTTCTGCATTATTTTGCCTACACCGTCTCACTGCTGACCTCATTTGGTCGAACGTCCGGACTAGATAAAGCAGTATACAAGTACAGTCCATGCCTTGCTTTTATAAAGTCTTCATTCATTTTTCTTTCTTTCAGGTGAAGTCTTTTATGCTCCTGCGGCGGGTAAGCTAACTTTTTTAGAGGCCACTGAGGAGTGCAAAAAACACAAAGCTGTCTTGGCGTCCACTGGCCAACTCCACGCTGCTTGGAGAATGGGACTGGACAGATGTGACTATGGCTGGCTCTCTGATGGGAGCGTACGACATCCTGTTGTGCATCCTAGAATTCCATGTGGCGGAGGCCTAATGGGTGTCAGGACACTGTATCGCTACAGAAATCAGACCTGGTTTCCAGAACCTTTCATGAAGTTTGGAGCTTACTGCTTCCGAGGTAAAAAACTATTTTGCTTGAATTCTTCAAATGTAAAATGAATGTGCAGCACATGTTTACTGACAGAATAATCAAATTTTAGCACTGAAGCAAACATTCTTACAACATGGAAGATTATCTCAGAAAAAACATTCAACCTTTCCCCCTTTTGCTTATTTTGATGCAAATTCATGCTTTTTGTTATAAAACACCAAGTAATAGAAAAATATGAATAATTAATTTCTTTTCAAAGTTAAGAGAGCAGTTTATAGTTGCAGTGTGTATGTAATATTTATTAAAACTGTCACTATGTTGTGACAGTATAACATGAGACAGATAATCAGTGAAAAGATCAAACTTTTTCACTTCCTCCCTGAGTTATGCTAAGACCTACCTCCTGGCTCTGATTGGTTGGTTCTAGTTAGCAAGGGGAGAAGGCAGAGGATACATTTTTTTTTCTCTGATTATCTGTCTCATACTATCCTGTCACGGCACAGTGACAGTTTCAACAAATATGTAAAATAAAAATAATTGAAGTTACATACTGAAGCTTGAAGGAAAAGCTTTTTCTACATAGCAAAGCAAAAAGTACAAGCAGACATTATTTTTTTTAAATGAACAATTAATACAATCCAATTAAGTAGAAATGTATATTTAGGACCTGGATACGTTTTCTCTGAAACTGGTGTAGTGTACATTCCCAACATCTGAAAGTCTTGGTGAAATATTTTCAAAAAGTGTGAGCATACGTCCAGACAAAAACAAAACCTGACTGCTGTGGACTCAAGTCCTTTTATTTATTTCCAATTTCCTGCACTTTGTTTTTCACTGTGCATAAAACCATTATACACATTTCGAAATGCAAGACTGGGTAAAATGTTTATCTATTTATTATTACTATTATTGTCTTATTTTTTTATTTGTTATACCTCTTGCCATCCTTGCTTGGCATTCAAGTGTTTCAGGAACTACATCAGAAAGCTAGATTGATTAATTTCTAATAGGCATTGTGCTGTTTGTTGTAGATGCTAGTAGGATCTATGGACTGCAATTACATAAAGAACTTTTCTTCTAATTGACAAAAAAAGACCAATAATATTTCTCAGGAGTTTGTGGTCAAGAAACTGTCGTTTAAATTTATTGGGGTTCATTACTTCCAGTTGTCCTAATTAAGGTTTATTTTTTCCTTTTTAAAAGTCCACATGTGTAAATTGTATCTTAATTAAATAAATATTAATTTAACTGTAATTTTAGTCATAATAGATGAAACCCAACTGTTTGACTTAAAAATGTTCAGGTTAAACTAGTTATGTTACAGGGGACCTTGGTTTACATAGAGATGATCATGAGAATAAAAGCAAATGCAGAATTGGATCTTTACTAAAAACACATTAATAATGCCCCTTTATGGTATGCTAAATGATATCAGAATGATAAAAACCCTAAAACTGTGATAGTTTCAACATTTCTAGGGTAACACCCAAAGATAGATAAGAGAAGTAACTTAGAAAGGGCAGTGAAAGAGCCCAGTGCTGCAGCCTTTTTAGACACACTAACCGACCCTCCCCTTGCAGCTTTCATCTCTAATTTCCATTGGCAGTTTTGGCTCTGTCATTCTCACTTGTAGTTATCTGAGCAGACATTTGGATAATGGACAAAAACTACTACTGGACTTCTAAATTCAGTCATCCTTGGTGACCTTTGACATGGCCTTTCCATCTTCACAAATGAAAGGTTGGACAGATAAGCTGACCACTGCCTGGTCATTTAATGCCTCTTGGGCCATGCTGACTCTCGCAGTGATAAGTCTTCATGGAGTTCAGAGGGCACACAAACATGCCACACTCACCTCCTGCTCTGTGTGTGTCATGTCAGCTCTCTCACCCAAGTTGTATTAACACCTTAGTGCAAGTGAGCTTTAAGTGCCACTTTTTGGTGGATCTCTGTCCTCTCTGTCTTTACAGCCTGCAATACGGTCTCTGTAGAAAAATATTATCTAAGCCAATGTCACTTAAACTACAGGAAAAACACGTAGGAGGGGGAGCTGGATGCAGTGAGAAAAAAGAATGATTATTTACTAAGTAGACTTTGGATTCCCCTGAAATAAAAAGGGTCTCTATAACAGGAATAGTCGAAATGTATTTGTGATATAATGCAATATTTCTGAGAGCAGACCCTCATTTTCCTGTAATGGAAAATGTGTCTCATGCCTTATGTCACATATGCTGTAGTTTCATGAGCAAAGGGCTAATGTGTAATGGTCAACAGCTGCCTTTTATGCAGTCTGTCAGTCAGTGCAACTAAGGGTGGCTTTAGATTGTTTTTTATTAGTATGAGTAAATGCAAGAGTCTGGAAGTACAGAGGAGCAGGAAGGAAAAGGAGGATAATTTATGAACTAAATGATTTGTTAAAATGCTTATTATTAACTTATCTGACAGGGTATTTCCTGCTCTACACTCAGCCGAAGAAAATAAAAGCAGTCATATATAAGACAGCTAGGTTATAGTAATAGAATCAACAGAGGATGGCAAAGATGAAGGAACAGTAACAAAACCACAAGACGTGATACCTTCAACTATATATACAGCTTAATTCCTCTGTTACGCACATTGTGGCCCTTTTAGGCAAATCTGGAAATTTTTGAAGAAACTTTCAAAGTGCACATATGAAAAAGACTATTTGAATAATTATCTAATTTTCCACAAATATCCTGTTGTCATGCCATTCAAGACCATGAAAACTGATTAAAAGTTAAAACTTAATGTCTTGAGCTATTAGCTCATTATCCTTTGAAAAAAATGGCTTCTTTTTATGACTGGTTGGAAACTGCAGAAAGAGTTAACAGAGGAAGTTGTCTGCACTGAAGTTTCTAGAAAACATTAGAAGTTGTGAATGCATATGTTAGCTATTGCTGTTCTTTACTTTTTGTTTCCCAACAATTGAAATGGCTTTGCAGCAACACTGTGAACTTAACCCTGCTACACCACTCTAAAAAATAAATATAGTTTCACACATTTTCAATGTGAAGTATTTACTTTGTGAATGAAAAAAAAGCCTTGTTTGGCGCACATTTCAGTCACAGAAACTCAAATCACATCAATGCTACATTTGCAGGACATCAAAGTCTGAAAAATCTCTTACAATTGCTAGTCATCAAATTCCAATGCAAATTCTCAATCAAATTTTTTTTGTACTGGTTTTCCCAACGTAGATAATATTGTTTGACATATTTTGTGTTTTTTATTGTCTACAGGAGGGAGAGACACAATCAACCAGACTTTCTTTGTGGATGTGTCTGTACAAGAAGTCATTGCTACCACCACCACCAGATCCACCACTGTTTCCACTACATCATTCGACACAACAGCAGAGGCAGAGAAGTCTTCAGACTATGATGTTCCCACATATGTTACATCAATGTTCTCTGTCAGTATGTCACCTCCTCAGCCCACTCCCCCGGACCAAGATGCTCAATTAATCACAACAGTTGCACCAACAATTATAGAGGATCCTGTTGATGAAGATGGTATTAGCAACATAGACATAAATTACTCTACCAGCTTTGGTACTGCTGAACCTGTTCCTTCCCGTGGTGAAGAGATCACTGAAATTCAAATGACGAAAGAGACCACTGGTTCCACAGCATCCTTTGAAGATCCAGATTCCCACTCGGTGATTGAGATCAGCACAATCAAACCTGATGAACTTCTACCAGATGATTCTTTAAATACAGCAGGCAAGTTTGCAGAGGGGAAGACAGAGAAAACTATTGTGACTCATAGGATGATCACAGATATTTCCTCTGAAATCACAGATGCTCTTACAGAATCTACTGAAATTACCAGGAAAGGAGCATTTATTTCCTCTGAATCAACACCATTCATCACAGCTCCTGGCTTCCAGTTAACAACACCAGTAGGTTATGATGATGGGTTTATAACTGATATTTTTGTCCAGGCTTCTCCACCACCCCAGACATTCAGACAGATCATAGATCAAACTGCCATGGAAACATCAACTCCAACTATAAGTGGCACTACCTCTAGGTATAACACTGTGCCAGAAGATGAGATGAGCACCACAGAAGTAACAGAGACCCTTGACATTGAAATGCAAACAATACAAAAAACACAGGAAGCAGATTCTCTTGCTACATCTGGTGCTCCAGATGTAGCTTCCAGGTTCCCTGTTGAGAGCCGAGTGTTTACTGAAGAAGTGGCATTGTCAACAACTGAACACACCCTCAGTGAGTCCAGCAGTCAGAGAACAGAACATACTGCAGAAACTCTGCCAGAGGATGACACTTTGGGAAGCTTTGGGACAGAGAGATTTACATTCTCTTCTACGACATCAGCTGTAACCAGCACGCTCACAGTCACGCCTTCAGTGGTCAAGGAGGCACAGATTCAGAATACTTCAGGTAAGATTTGCATTTTCTTACATTTTTAAACATAGGTCAAATAAGGAGGGAGATGTGACAAAAGGGATGTAATACAATGTGTGCCAAGATTGTCTATGGTTTGAATATGGTCTTCAGCATAGATTATTTATTTCCTCCAGTGGAATTAAGTGTATCATTTGAGATAAGCACCACAGAAATAACAGAAATATTTGCAGTTACTTGCTTGTACAAATGCAGTTTGTATTCATAATGCATTTTCTATAGGTGATTTGCTTCCTATGTTGTTTTGGCACATGATAGTATTCATAATGACTAGGCCCTCTTTTGCTGCTGAACTAGTTCTGACCAGTCAAGAAAATAGCATGTAATATCTAGGGTTCCCTGTGGCTTCTGGTACTGGCTTTATAGCAATAGATTCTTTGGACCTTGTGAATTGTTGTGCAGAGTCTTTGTGGATGGAATTATTTCCCAAGGATGACATTACATCTTATCAAATTAGTATCTTCTGACTTTGGAGTTATCTGCAGATTCCCCTGCCATATTCTTTTGAGGGCTGTCTTGCCATGCACTGTACCTGGTCCCTAAAAAGTAGTTTTCAGTACTTTGTAGTTTTTTTTTCCCTAACACTATTGGTTTCCACAACTACTCTTGTGGCATTAATTGGTACATACAGACAGAAAAGAAACAAAAAGCCACGGACAAATGCAGTTTATATTTAAGCCCTTGTTTTATAAAATATAACATCAAAATAAATAAAACTTACACTAGATGCTAGTCTAGCCTTAATTAGGCGCAATGACGTACACTTCAGACTAAAACATGTATGACTTCAACATTATGAAGGTCATATTAATAGTAGCTATTATTATATATGACTTATATTATGAAAGTCATAATGTGAAAGTCACATGTACACTCATAGTTGTACATGTGAAAGCATGCTGGTTATTTTGTGTTGTTTAACTACTTCTATGCATTTACATTATTCCCCTAACTGAGTGTGACCATCTGACTGACAGCCAACCTGGCAATAACTAAAGTGTGCTGGCAGTCTACCGCCTTAAGCACAGTAAACACAGACGCCTGTCTTCATCTTAGACTGGACACCACCTCATAAGGTGATGTCATCACTAACTCACAGTCCCTGCCCTTTTTGTCAGGACAGCTGGATGCTGACTGACTAAAGGAAGTGAAGTGATTGTAGCTACTTTTACTGTTCATGTGATTGAATGAGACTTTCTGAGTCTCTTTCTGCCCTCCCGGTATGTATGGGAAAAACTTGCAGAAAAATTTTTGGTGGCATTGAAAAGTATTTTGTCTGTTTGCATTGTAACAAAATAAAATCTCATTTGGGTTTAAAGAAAATCACTTTATAATTTTTTATGGGTGTAAAAGCATCACTTAGCAAATTTGTTGTGTTGCTCCAGATTGTTGTGTTATGGTGAACTTTACGCAAGTGTTTTAGATTATTTGATGACAGCTAAATACACTGTTTACCAAGTGTTTTAGTTATTGTGACTTCTTGAATTATCGGTCATCTATGTGTCAAAGAAAAATTTTACAGAATATTGTTTTTCACAAATTCCTGAAAAGGATATAATATTAAACAACTTATTTTTTGTGTCACTTTTTTCCCCTCAAATTAAGGAATAGAGGAAATTGAGGAATTGAGGAAATTCAATTTCCTCAATTGAGGAATTTTACTAGAAGAATTCATGTAAATAGTTGGCTTTTTAATAATAGCATTTCCACATTCAATGAAAGTAGGCTGCACTGGATTTTTTCTAAGCACACAATTTAGAGTTTTCCACAGTTGTTTTTGATCATATTTTGTTCTTCCTAATTGCTGTGCAAAAATGCTGTTTCTTTTTCTTTTTGTGAGAATTTGGTATTTAAAACAAAATCTTTAAAATTAAGTGGACGGGAAATAAGACTATATAGATAAATCCCAGAAGACTCAAATATTGATTGGCTATCACCTCCATCATCAATTTTACTTTGACGTTGTTCTGAAGAGTGTAATTTGTGCTGTCAGTTTAACTGACTTAGCTGTAAATGTAACTGACAGTCATAACTCTCTTAAACTAATTTTTTGTAAGTTGGAGGCTTAAAACCACTTACGAACCACTGGTCTAATCAATGATATTTAACACTGATATGGAGGGTATCTGTTCATTTTTGTAGTGATGCAAAAATTCTAAATGATCGTGGAGACCTGATTTTAAAAACGAGTGAAGTGGAGGCACTGTGGTGGTGCAAGGGTAGCAGGGGTGCACAGCCCATGTATGGAGGCCTTTGCTGCATGTCTTCCCCCTCTTTCATAGCCCACTTTCTTGTCTGACCACTCAAATAAAGGACATGAGAGCCTATAAAACCTGAAAAAAAAACTGAGAAAAAAACAGATCAAGTGGTGCTTCCTTGGTGACTTTTGTGGAGTTGGTTGATGGTGCAAAAAATGACAGATCAGGGGATAGGGCTGCATGAGTTTTGTCTTTGCATGCATCTGCTTGTTTAAGTGTAGAACAAGTATGTGTTTGAGTGGGTCAGTAAAGCCAGGAAATTGCCTAAGTTCCCAGGCATGACCTGCATTTGTAACAGGTGTCTTTCAACATGCTGAAAGGGTACAGGTGTTCTCATTTACAACTGATAATCTTTTTACATTGTCATTTGAGGAAAACAGAGGGACTGAGGGCATAGATAGCAAGAAAATAATGAGAGTGAAGGAGGGAAAAGTTGTAAAAGTCATGTATATTAATGGATTTGTGGATTTGTAAATCTGGTAGCAACTGATATGCAATTCATGGAAAGTTGGACTGTACTACTAGACTTATTCTTAGCCCCAGTTCTCTTTGAGTTGCTGATTCAATAGATTTTGTTTAAAAACTTTAAAGTTAATTTAAAAACTTTAAATTAAAGTTTTTATTTACTTGCATGGTGTTAATGATTTATGTTTTAGTTTACATCCTTTATGTTTTGGAGGATGAGTAGTTTTTCCATCCAGAAAATGTTATTTGGTATTGAAAACATATACTTTTGTTAGGTAGTGTGCTGTTGGTGAAGGATACCATTGCTGTAAAGAAGTGGTCTCAAACTGCTGTCCTCAAGGGCGAGAGTCCTGCAACTCTTAGATGTCATGCTCTACAAAGCTCTAATAATAAGCTAATATTGGAGCAGGGTGTGCTGAAACATACAGAGATCTAAAAGTTGCAGGTCACTGGCTTTTCATGACCACACTTTGAGACCACTGCCGTAAAAGGGAACCGAGAGTCCTATTATTTTGGGCTGGGAAGCCTCATGTTGTCTACTGGCCACTGTTCTTCAAGATAATCTTATGAAGAATTTAAGTGAATGGATGACAAATGTTTTTCAAGATCAATCCTAAATAAGACATCCAGCTGAAAACTTCTGTTGGATGGTTGTTCATTCTTTGCCTAAACTGATAAGTGGTCAACCCACTCTCTTCCCCCTTAATATTGCACTGTCATAAATATTTGTTTTTAACCTTCCTGCAATCTTAAGAGATGGGGTCATTTGAACCCCACAAGCTTTGCAGCCTGTGTTTGGTCCAGTGGGGTCGCACTCATCTGACATAGGCTTCTGCAAGGTTTTAATTTTTTGCTGTGGTTTTGGGGCAACACCCCTGCTTCCCCTCTGTGGACTGTGACACCTGCCGCATTCCTCCTGAGAGTTGCTCTAAGACAGTGAAGAGTAAGAAATATTGACTTCCCTCCACATAACACTAACTAAGGAGATGGTGTTGAGAACTATAGTTTTTAATTGTAAAGGCTCCAAACACACTTTTCCCACATGTTGCACTCCTTTCCTAGGCCACCTTGTGTGACCAAGGGAAGGTCATACAGTTGCGTGGAATTGGACAGTCTCAAGGTGTCTGTCAGTGTATCTTAATATGTTCACACCCTGTCAGAGTTTTATCAGAAAAGATTCAACTTTTATCAAAAAGAGATTGTACAAAGTATTAAAGCTGCAATGGGTCAATTTTATAGAAATATGCTTTTGCATATTCGTTAAAACCGTCACAATGTCAGACAAAATTTACCCCCTTAAAAATGTTAGGAATTCATACTTTAGGATAAAAATGGGGGCTATCCTTAAAACCCTTAATTTCCTTTTGGATTTGAAATTACTTGCTTTTTTTATTTTTTTTTATCTTCAATTGGTGTCACATTTTATTGCAAAGTGAAAGCAGAAGTGACGAGAAACAATACAATCATTGCATTTGTCTACATTGAATGAATCTCTGCTTTTCTGTGACTTCAACGTTAGGTTTCATTGAAGTAAAAGCCTCTACTTATTGCCCATTTCTTTCCAGCTGAAGAGACAGAAACTTCCCAGTCTGCAACTGTGCCACATGTGTTGGACCGTCGAATCCCATCCACAGCTGATGGAGAGCCAGTCACTTTGAGAGGAGATCCAGACCCTTCTCAGCAACCTAATGTGTCCACACCAGCCTCTACAGTTAGAGGACTACCTTCATCTGGTATTGTCAATCAGACAACACAATCTCTTGAAACTATGACGGTTCAAAGAAGCACAGATCCCGAAACTTCTGGAGAAGGCTCTGCTGCTTTTGCTGACAAGTCAGCTGTGACCATTGCTACTGCATTCCCAACATCTGCTGTCTCTGATGTTAAACCCATGAGCCCATCAACGTTTTCTCCAATTACTCCATCTGTCTCATTATCTACATTTCTGCCTGATGAGTATGAAGAAATGAATACAAGGTTTGCAATGGTGGAGTCCATTCCTCTAATCAGTGGATCAAGTATTCAGCCCGACATAGCATCAAAGCTAATTTTCACAGATTCAAAAATTGTTGGACAAACACATTTTGATGTCTCTGAAGAGTCAATGACGACAACAGCAGTTTATCCAACAATAGGCACAAAGTCACATTCAGTCTCAGAATCACACACATCTGAAACAAGTGATGTGTCCAAAACTGCTGTTACCCCAGCCGTCTTACTCCCTAGTACAGCAAAACCAACA
>CAEGAE010003692.1:0-16771 GCA_903067095.1 Girardinus metallicus
TATATATATATATATATATTATCATTAATACCTAGAGACGGAATAACATTTTACTACAGAACTGAGAGTAAGTAGAAAAGCATAGCAAGTTTATTCGGTTTCGGCTAACGTGGTTGTCTTCCTCTCGTTTAGCCACTCTCCAGATCTACTGGACGGGAGCCTCAGCAGCATCGGCTCCTCCACGGACTCCCCAGGCAAGATGGAGGGCGTGTCCCCTTCGTCGTCCAGCAACTCGCCCTTCACCTCCCTGCAGGATTTGTCTCCAAAGTGATCGGCAGCGACGGCCACTGTCTTGTGCTTTTCGGGGAAAAACGGTGTCTTCCTTGACCCAAGTGATCCCATTTAGGCCCGCATCTAGTTTACATGGACCTTTTCGTTTCCACGTTTGCCTCTGTACCACTGTTGTCATGGCTACTCTCTGAGAGGCTATAGACGGGTTCAGGTTGAGGAATCTAAAGCCACGCATCTGTTCGGATATCGGAGGTTACGTCTGGGCGCCACTGACTGAAGACACCGTGAGCGGCAGCTGCTACTGAGGTGGCGCCTGTCTGCCGAGTGGTGTGGCGTATTACTGTTTTTATCGCCATTTGGTCCCACTTGTCCCCAACCACCTCGGAGAGACGCTGAGTACTGGACAAAAAGACCGATCCTGTTTTAGTGCTGGAAAGCTTCGTCCCATAAGACAGTCTGCAGATTTTTTTTTTTTTTGTGTGTAAGAAAAGATTTAACTTATTGTTTCCCTGCTTTGTTTTGTAAGTATGTACATATGAATCTAGTATGATATGTATAGTTTTACATTTGGCGGTGAGGTGAATGTAGGCACACGTTTTCTGGGGTACAGCTACGGAGAGTTCCTCTTTTGTTTCTGTTTGGAGAAGATTTTCAGAATATTTTCGATTACAGACTGTGAACTGTGGTGACCTTTTTTTTTTTTTTTTTTTTTTTTTTTTTTTGCTCCCCCCCTCCCTCTTTGGGCAGATTTTTAGTTCTTATTTGCTGCGACCATAACAACCCAGACGGAGCGAGCGATGCACCGAGCAGGAAGTCGTGAACGAAACCTGCTGATTTCTGGTAGTCTTTCAACACTAAGAGGTTCCTGTGTATCTTGTGGATTTTGTAGATATGGAAAGTGTTAAAGATTAGCCCCCGTTCTTCAGGCAAAGTGTTTATTTATAAAGATTTATGGACAAAATGTGTGTCTATATATATATATACATATGTATATATAATTGAAAGTTGATAGGTTTTCTCTTAAATCAGATAAAACGGCTAAAAGGAAAACGGAACCATCCCATTGGGAATGGAGAGACTGCTGTAGCTGCCATGTTTTAGGTGCGCTGCACAGGATGCTCAGCCTTGTTACGCTCCAGCCTGTGTCCTAGTTTTAAGCAGGAAAGATGTAAAAAGCTTTTTTTTTTTTTCTTTTTTTTTTCCGTTCTGAGGAAAAACAAAATGCAGAGATTCAAGCCTGCACTGTGACATTTTGCACCAAAATGTAACCGTTGGGTTCTCCTGGGTCCGTGTCCGTACTCTCCTGTGTTTACGCTTCCTCAACCTCCATTGCTTAAATGTTCATGTACAAAATGAATTGATTGTAAATCATTTCATGAAAGTGTTCCCTTTTAATTTAAAGAAAGGTTTGGTTTCAGATCTTTTAGTGAATGACTTTGTTTTTAACTCGATTCTTTTCTGGGAATTTTTTTTTTTTTTTTTTTTTGGTGTAACGACGCCTTCGATCGCTGGCCACGTTGATTGAATTATGTAGCAGAAGGAATTCAAATGCAACTCAAATCAAGAGTCACCGTAAGGAGGAAGGATTTCCTGTAGCAGTCAGTCTTCCATTGGCTTGGAAGAAACCTCTGACTAAAAACTGTTGGTATATGGCCTGTGACGATATGCTGACCGCTTCATATCCAGACAGCAGAGATATTTCACAGTAACCTGTCCTGGATGAAACACTTGTTAAACACAGCTAATCCACCTCCTTTGCTTTGCCGCTCCTCTTCAAATCTTTTTGCCTGTACGGAGAAATGGATGTTTGTTTGTTTTTTTTTTGTTTTGTTTTTAATTTTCCTTGATTATCCTCCCGTAACATCTGCAGCTGGGGTTTTTGTTTGCTTTATTTTTTTTAATACAGTATAGATCCAAAGAAGATTTGTTTTTGTTTCTATGGAAACCTTTTTCTTATTTTTGGGTCTGCTAAAAGACCAAATGACGACACATTTTTAGTTTACTGGAAGAGACTGGGTGGTTTTAATCCAAAACCTGGTATTTCAGAGTTCATGAGCTCACACACTCGCAACAAGATTCACAGAGCCTGTGGAGGAGAAACGGGCCCGCAGCGTCCCAGATCCTCCAACTTGCTTAATATTGAGGATGTTTTCCCACTTACTCAGAATTTGTTTGACATCGAGCCAGCTGGCGTGTTTGTTGAAGTCCGATCCTCATCTCATTTGACCAAAGTGCACAGTCCCAGCAGAGGTAAGCAAACGAAACATATTTGTGACGGTTGGACCGAAAAAAACGTCCAAGTAAATAAATGTACTTGAATTAAAGATTGGATTTTCCTGTTCCAATTTTTCCAATATTGAATTATATTTGATACTGAAATGTAAGATCTATTTATTTTAACCTTGTTAGAAAAGCAGCTTATTTACCTAAAGCTACAGTAAATAAATTAAGTTTTAGAAGAACTACTAAAAGTTGCAAGAGATGGGTAAATGTAAACATTTCCATTAAGTGGATTGATTTCTAGCCTTATTTACGACTGCTGGATTGAGTCGTCGGTGCAGATTTATGTGACGATAAAATTTTTGAGAACAATCAGGCTTTTCGATTGGAACCACTAGCACTACAACGCAGCTGTATGAAGACTTTATTAAACATGATGAGTTTCAATGTTGCATCAAGCTCTTTGGTGACATGTAAAACGTATCTCAAGGGTTTACGTGGGAGATGAGCAGCCACATGCACTTGAATGCATCGTCTTCAGTCTTGTGCTATGAAAGCTTCAAAACATCAATATGACGACAGTTGCAGGAGCATATCATGACGGTTTAATGGCTTTATATACACATTTCTCCATGATTTCTTCACACTCAAGTTAACCATATCGAGTCACACAATGGCAATAAAATTACGAAGAATGCATGACGGTCCAGGCGATGTCGAAGCGCCTCGTGTCTCTTCCCTGGCCGAGGCTCGGAGGCGGTTCCGCACAGCAAGAGTTCCCATAGATCTTCCCGTTTTTCTTTTTTGTAACAGCCCAGAAAACATTATGTATTTGAAACCAATGTACTAAAACGTATTTGTCAGCGGATGGAGTTATGGAGCTCCACCAGAGCGCTGAGAGCTCTGCTCGTCGAAGCTCTGGTTCGACAATGTTCTCTTCATCGTTTAAAACTGTTTATCCTCGTCCTTTCAGCACAATGCACTTCATGTACGTAGGATGACCATAGTCAGAAGACCTGGAAATAAACAAACGGAAAAATGACTGTTTAATGCAACACTTGGAAACAAAGATTATTTTTTTTCACGTGAGGCAAAATAAGAGATGCACTAATTAGTCTCTCAAGTTTCTCTTCAAGCACTGTAATATATGCGTAGGCGTGTTGTAGTAAGCGATGAATAAATTAATTGGATGATAAAATGAGTGTACATTAGAATGATTTTACATATTCCATTTTATTTATCACTTCGGTTGTGTGTGTTGCGTCTGTTTTCTTTTTTATTTGATGGTGTTTTAATTAAAATATCTTCCACGTCCAGTGTTAAGTGTATTTTGTCTTGTTTTATTCTTTGTTGCAAAATTAAAGTTTTAACAGTCCTTGAGAGAGCGAACTTGCTCTGTTATGTCATTGTCAACATATTACTTGAAAATGGTCTCAAACCAATAACGTTTTCGTTTACCGCAATAATTACTGGGGCAATTTATCGCCTTGGAAAACTTATCATGACAGACCGATGTATAAAAATGAAAAAGATGTATTTCTCCCCTTATTGTTGTGAGCAATTCTTAAAACGACGACAAAATGCTGGCACAGTTGACTGACATTTGCAATTTGTGTAGCTAGCCGTAGTTAGCGCTGTTAGCGTTACGGGAATCTCACTCTCTGTGCGTACGCTGTACATTAGATCTGTACTTCAACTCATTTTTCAGAAAAAAAAAAATCTGTTTATGTCAATTCCTCTGATTTAGTGAGTGTTTTCTCAGCCTTACCAAGAACATAAGCAGCTACCAGTTTCTTGTTAACACTTAAGTGGAGGTAAACAGGCACAGTGGATTCTTGCTCCCCCAGCGTTGGAAGCATCAGGGCGATCATGCACACGAGGCCCAGCAGCACTGTGAGCAGACTGGGTCCTCCAGCAACGGGACGGCTCTCTGTCAACACAGGAAGCAGCATCCAAATGAATGTCATGCATCGCTTGCCACAATTTACCTGGAATACTGAACATTATGGCGACTTTAGAAATGTTCTGCAGCTCCGAAGTATTATTAGACAGTAGACAAAATAATTTTACACATATGTACAATTCGAGGTTTTAGAACATTGAAGAAAGCAGGAACAGATATCCGAAAGGTGGAAAAAAGATTTCTTCAGTGTGGTAGCTTTATTTTTGTGCTCCCACTTCTTATTTTCACATACAGATTTCTATGTAGGTTTGTGTGTCAGTTCAACGTTGCCCTTTACGCTTGGAACCATAGACAACATTTTTGTCTTTGAGCAAAAGTTCATTGTTAAAATACACAGTTCAATAACCGAGACGGGGACATCTAGAGACGGGTGAGGGTGAGAGGTTGGGAAAAAGTTGCGTTTCTTTGTCGATAAAATTAATTGCGCCCTTGATATTATATCACGGCATTTTCTCAATATATGGGATTAATTTGTCCCATACATACTTCAAGGTCTAAAGACATCTAAGTGGATGTGTGAAAAATTCTTCGATGAGTACACGTTTTGAAAATCTTATTTAAAAAAAGTTTTCGTGGCCTCAGACGATTGAAAACACTAAGAAGCGCAAGAGAGGAAGAATTTCGTTGTTCTTTGGCTCCATCTAGTGGTGGTACGTCGCAACTGCCGCTTACCTGTCTGAAACGCTGTCTGCTCAAAAAACTCGCTGTCCGCAAACTGCTCCTTAATCCGGCGCTCCTCGTCTTGGGTCCTGGCGCTGGACGGCTCCTGCGAGGCCGAGGGACGGAGCGTGGCGGTCACCTCTTTTCGACCCAGCGCTTTCCGCTGACTTTGCTCCGACACCTGCAGTCGGAACTTGTCGTACACGCCATAGTGGCACGGCCGGACGTCTCTGTGTCGGATTACTCTGCGTAGAAGTGCAAGAATTTCACTTAATCGTCTTATTTATTCATTCATTTTTTTTTTTTTTTGCTAGTGGAAATACGGGCCGAGGTGAAAAGATGTGAGCGCGAGGAGTTTACACTCACATGTCAACGCAACACTGAGGCTTGACGGCTCCCGTGGAATCAACCACAGTGTACTTGTTTGGCGCTGTGCACAGCACTGAAAACGAAGCAGAAAAATCGTTAAAATGAACATTTTCGATCATTTCATATGCCAAAAGAAAAGAAAATATATATATGTCGACTATTTTCCCCCCTACCTTTGAATTTGAGCGCGAACTCATAGGGATTGTAGAGGGTGAGCACCTGCTTATGAGACGACTGCTCATCCGCGTAGAAGACGAGCTCGGTCGGGAACACGAACACAGGAAGGTTTCCCTCCGCTAGCTGGTGCTGCTGCATTGGCTCCAGCTGAGCTCTGCCCCCTCCCTGTCCACTCTCTGACCGGGCCCCCCCAGTCTCCTCAAGCAACCACCCAACTGCGGAAACACCCCGACAAACGCAGAAAAAGCTAGCACCGCTCTGGGCTCCTCAGGGCCATGACGTGCTCCTGTGGAGAGCCACGCAAACAAAAGGAGTCACTAACAGGAACCGCAAATAAAATGGACCAGGAAGTTTCTGTAAATAAAGCTGCCCCTTTAAAAAAAAAAAAGAATCAAAATGAAACTTATCAAGCCCATGATAAACTATTAAGAGCAAGTGACTGATTATTTGATGATTATTGGTGACCAAGATCTGAATTTGTATGGATAACAATGCTGTCTGTGCAAGACATTAAATGAAATGAGAAATTAAACAGATATTAAGTGTTTTTTTTTTTTTTACTATTGTGCTAACTATATCTTATCCAGAAAAAATGTATTTATTTTAGAATAGATGCACCATTTAAATGGGCCGAGCTTAACATCAGCTCATTTTTCCTTCATGGGCCCAAACACTGAAAAACAAATAATCGTCATGTTTGTTTCTTTTTTGAAATGTAATGGAAATGTTCGACTTTTGACTTTTTTTTTTTCTTTTACTTACATGCACTTAATAGTTGATCGCTGGGTAAAATAAATCAAGAGTATCTGCTAAGCATGAACTAAGTGGTGTAAGTTGGAGTCTTGCTCCAGCTGGTGGTATGTGGAGGTCATCTAGAGGAGTGGGAGTGGGAAGAGGAAGCGCCGTTTCAAAACAGAGTATAAATTTTGTTTCTGCCAGCAAGCAGCCTGAGGTTTGGGGAACATATGCGACGCTGCCCTTCTTGCTAGGACAAGACCTAATAAAACTCTCAAAGACAAAAGGATTCAGTTCTCATAATTTAAATTCCATAACAGGGGTTCAAGGTAATTACATGCATGATTTGATTCAAAAATAGGAACGATGTGAAACTTTCTTCTTTTTCTGCTTGACCCAAAGCAGCAAATATGGAAAAGAACCTCAGAAATTGAACCTGCAATTGTTTTCGCTCTTTCTGTGTTATGGTCCAGTGAAAAGATTGAAATAGGTCAAAATCCGATTAAGTGGGTCAGACCAGAAAAAAAAAAAAAAAAAAAGTGAAACAGTTTAGACAGGTAGAGGCTGATCAGCGCATCTCTTACACATTAATTCACATCTGGAACAACAGTCTTAACTTTAAATAAACTGGATTTGGGAAAAATGTACCTGAAAATACTTGGTAGGTAGTTATGTTATTCTGCTATTCTACTAAAAACTTGACAACAACACCTCAAATTTAAAGAATAAGAATGACTTCCTGATATTTTAATTTCTACCGTAACTATAAGGCAGTGTGATTGACAAAATACCGAACACACACTGCTTCACGTAGTTTCACAAATACACTTCACACAAACGCAAGGTTGTTGGGAAGAAAACAACAACAACAACAACAACCAAAACAGCGCTAGTATGTGGGGCATATGATGTCGGAGTTTAACCCAAGAGACAGGTGGAGTCCGCGCGGCTGGTCACGTGGCCCTGGGTCTGTTTACATGGTTACACGGTTGGAGCTCGCGGGCCGAGACTAGTGTCGCAACACTTTTTATGCTGGCCATAATTATTACTATGGAATCACGACGTTATTGGCAAAAAAAAAAAAAAAAATCCGGCAGGCTTTTCGACATGTGAATGTTTTTTTTTTTGATATATAGTCGTATTTATGTTGGTTTTTATGCAGGGTAAATAATCGTAATATGCACAAATTCCTATTAAATTATTCCATAAGGGCTTACTCGTAATTATGATATCGATATTTTACTTGTGGCGACCGTAAGCTAAAAGCAACGTCACCATGTTTTGACCCTGCCACCCTTATAACACATCTTTATACAGCATTATTGTGTCTCTGTTTACTAGCCTAGCATTAGCCGGCTAGGATATCTCCAGCTAATAGCAACTGAACGTTGTACTGCTGCTGTGTCATAACAGAGGAGAAAGCATATAGTTGTTTAAAGGATACAAAAGGTAAGAACGACACGTTACCTTGTTGTCAGCGTACATTTATGAGGAATACACCAGGCACAACAAGCGTCTGTAATCCCACCCTGTTGTCTCTCGTTAGCCTTTTTTCTTTATGCTGCAGACGGCGCGGTGCATGCTGGGATGGAGGAGGGCAGATAATAAACACGTTTGCAGCGGTAACGTGTTTATTATCATTTCATAACGTCTGAAAACTATGGAAATCCCCCGTAACAACCGCTGCAAAATAAATTTGACCTTTAATAGACAAATGTCACTTGAGATTCAGAAATAGTTTTGTTTTAGCATTGGCAATTAGCCTACATAACTGATTATGATTTGAGCTCTAGTGAACGGATTTATTTTTCTTCTAGAGATGAATGACAAACATATTTGTCAGTTCAATTTAACATAGGCTTTCTGGAACAGTTTGTGCCTACTAAGGCTTAAATGTACTATTTGTGGAGGTATAAATGTACAAATATTCTAAGCAGAACCACAGATATTCAAACTATTTCTACCTTTTGTAAAATAAAATGGAACTTTGAATCTATAATTATATTTCAATAATAATAATAATAATAGTGATAAAAATAATAATTGAATTTAGCAAGCCAAACAAATCTGGAGTTTTCAACGCTACTATGTAAAAATATGTGAATTTAAAATTTTCCTTGTAATATAATATTTGCTATTGCCATTGACGGACATTTATTAAAGCTGAACCTGTTGCTCATTACTCCTGTGGGGAAAACGCCAGTGTTCTTGCTGCATTTATATAACGTCTGATAAGTATTTTGCTTATTTGAGTGATGTATTTCCTGTCCTGCTGAATGTGACATTTTGTCTATATTATTTTTCTGTAAGAGCGTAAGAGTACGTTTTTATCCTCCGTTGCAATAACATTCAGGAGCAATATAAACATGAGTTTAACTTCGCGTTCATGTTGCGATATGTACTTCCCTTGCTGTGTTGTGGTATGTTTGTGGTCCTCCTAAAGCTCCTTGAACGCAGCACAAGACGGGCAGCATAGTGAGAGAGCAGCTGCGTTATTGCGCGAGGAGGCGGGATAAAGTGGGAACTGACAAGAAATGTCACTTCTTATTATGATCTCTACTTAAAAAGAACCAACAGGGTTTTTTTTGTTGTTGTTTGTTTGTTTGTTTTTAATTTTCTTTTTCTTCTTAGGTGTTTCAGCTCAGGAAAACATATTACTGGAGCAAACACATTTTACAAATAGTCTATTTGTTCCACTTATCGAACCTACTATTGATCACAGAGTGCAAACCGTTACTACCTCTTTATATAATTATATTTACAGGGGGCGTGGTCAGCAGACCGGGGCTTGGCCAATGGGCTTGCAGTTCGGGGAGCGGGGCGTTCCATTCGGTTAGGAGCAGAAGTTGAACAGCGCGAGCTGTGAAACAGCCTCAGAAAGGCAGACACAGAGAGGGCAGATGCATCGGCCCTCTACTGGAGGGGGGGGCTTATTATAACAAATATATATGCACACATGAGTGAACTGTTTGGCTGCACGATAGCTCATATGTGGGTAACAGTTATTTTAGAAAAGCATACCACCGCGGCTTTACATTTAAAATGCCTATTTTAGTTTTTCTGTTAGACACGTCCGCCTCTATGAATCAGCGCACTTATTTGGGTACGACGTATCTGGACGTTGCTAAAGGCGCGGTTGAGATCTTTATGAAGGTAAAGATGGATTCTACCCGGATTTTTTCAGCAAGCTTGCACCTTTGGTGAGCTCAGGGTTCCTTGGCGAAAGTCGGTAAACATTAATATATGCTGTTTTGGTTTTCTTTTTTGACAGCTGCGTGCCCGAGACCCGGCTAGTAGAGGCGACAGGTACATGCTAGTTACATTCGATGAGCCACCATACGGAGTGAAGGTAATTAGCAAATGATACCATTTTTACACTTCCAAGTCGAACGTGTTTGTCTGTCAGTGAGACTTTATTTTCCTTCAAGTTCGCCGGTGGCGACAAAACGGCAAATTACTGCTCCAAACAGCCGCAGACCCGGAGCCGCACTGCATCCGAACCTCCAGCGGACATTTTGCTTTTGTGTCGAGAAAACTCTCGGGCGTTGAGATGGAGGCGGGGAAATTTATTATCCCTCGTGACGTCACTCGTTTTCCCCATAACCGCACGCAGACTGGCCGAGGTCCCTGCCAATCATATTTCACCCCGCCCCCTTCATCAAGGTTGCACTCCCATTGGCCGTTCCTGAATGAAAGTTGATAAGCCCCGTTCATCATGAGATTCTCTTTATGTTTGTACGACTTCGCTGGAACAGAATTATCATCATTCACATGATAATTATTTGTCACACTGATGCTGTGAGAGGCTTCCTGCATAAAAACTCCCGGTAATTGCCATGCACAGAGAAAACAGGACATGCAACCTCTCAATCTCTGCAGCAGTTTCTCCACTTCCTGCCATAAAAACAGATGTACTCATCCCTATTCTATTGACTTGTTTATGACTTGGCACACGTCTCCGAGTTTTTCCTACCCCTTAAAGCACAATCCCAAGTATGCACACAAGCCCCCAAATTACGTAATTTCCTTCAGTGGCTGTTCCATATTGTGGAATTCATCAGGCTGGCCCAACTTGTGTCCACAGGCTAAATGTTTCATTTCCCTTTAACTTTAACACATTTCATCACATCACAATGCATTCTCAAGGTGATTTTATGAAAGACCAAAACAAAGTGGCAAACAGTTGTGAAGTGTAATACAAAGGTTGCATGTTTTTGAACTTTGGTTTCCAGTTAAACATGTGAAAAGTCTGGCAGCACAACCACACATTAGCAGTAGTTTTTTTTCCCCCGTTGTACAAAATACAAACCATGCTGAGCTAATCTGAATGTTAAGGATTTGAGATGTATATCTATCTTTAACTTTGCTTCATGTTTTAAGAAGTTTAAAATCTGATTTTTTGCTTTGTGCACTTGTGTCACAAATCAAATCGCCATGACTAATGTACACACAGAGCGTCTCCAAAGCCTTACTGTGCAATGCAACAGTGTCTGAACCACAAACCTCTTTATTTGTTGAAGTGAAAGGAGAATGATGCACGGTTTTCCACAGTTATCACAAATAAAAATCAGAAGTTTCCAAAATGCATATACATATTCAGCACCCCTAAATAAATAAAATCCAGCACAACCACACAAGCTTAGCTGGATATCTTTTTGAATAAAAACTGTAGCTTCTATGCAAATCTACAGGAACCCCCCCCCAAAACTATAGCTAATAGGATTTATTTTTAAAAAGCTAAAAGACTTACAGGACCTTATGGATTTAAAATGACATTTTCCACACTTGCTTTTTCGTCTTCTAAAATTGCATAAACGATATTGACCCCAGCCTACTTCCTGTTAGGCTGCATGTATCGCCTGTCTAATTGAATCTTAATAAAGTCTAACTTTATCAATGTGGTTTACAGTTTTGGTTTTTAATAGAAAATTGAACGTGTTTAATCATTTATCATTGTCCAGCACTAGCTCGGATCAAATATTCATGCGTTAGAGCGGCCTAGTCAAAGTCCAGGCCTGAATGGACCTGTTGGTTACTAAAGAAAATGACTGAAATGAGGCTGTCTGCAACAACCTTTTTTCTTTCTTTCTCTTTTTTTTTTTTTTCCACGTAACCCACAGCAGAATAACTGTTTTTAGCTCATGTCCCCACAGTGGGAGTTTCACTGCTCGCAAGTGTGAAACGGGTGCAGAACAGTCGCAGGTCGGCGCCGTAGCTTTCGCAACAATTTGTAAATGCGGCCAACAGACAAACACTTGTGCATCACGCACCTCGATCAAACAAACCAGGATGTGATTCTCCTTCCGTCTCGTAAAGCCGTCCGCCGTCTGACAGGGCTTTCCCTCGTCTGTGCAGCGAGTCTTGGACTGCTCTTTCCTCCCCTCCCTCTGGCTGTTTGTGGCCCGCTCTGTGAGCCGCGCTGAGCTTCACAAGATGAGTTGGTACTGATTGGGGCCGGTGTGCGATTGCACATTCACAGATGCAATAAATTGTTGATGTCGAGGAAGGGGGAGAGGGAGAGAGAGAGAGAGAGAGAGAGAGAGAGAGAGAGCCAAAGAGACAGGCTTGTGCAGAAATATTCTGTAGTCTGAATTATTGAGCGCAGCGTTTCTTCTGATCTATACAGGATAGTCTGGGTCTGATGGGGCCGAAACGATTAATCGTGATGAGCCCATTATTCAGATAATCGTCAGCTAACTTACTAATCGATTAATTGTTACATGGATTCAAAAAAGGCAAATTACTGACAAAAAACCCAACATATTCAGAGCAGTATTTAAGCCAAAACTGTACAAAATATATATACATGTTGCACTTGCGATGAAAGGATGTTTTATCCAAAACGCCTCAAGTGCTATAGTTTTAGCTTCACTCAGTTCAGACTCACTAAAGAAGTGTTTATTTTCTCATTTAAAAAATTAGTTGAATTATTTGTTTGTATATTTTAACGTATTTATAATATAGCGGTTAAATGAAAAATCTGTACAATGTGCCAATTTCTTGATCAACTGTCGGAATAGTCAATAGAATCGTGGATTAGTAAAATAATTGTCACTTGCAGCCCTAGTGTTTGGTAACTTCAGCGCTATCACTCTGAATTCAGTTATTGTAATATCTCCTAATACTCATCTAGCTGTAATCACGTCCCACAAGAATCTGTTGCTGTTCACCTCTGTGTGTTTGCAGCCTCTTACCCCGCTTCCCTCAGCAGAGGAAGATGTAAGCTTGCAGGTCATCCTTAGCTTAAGCATAAAGCTGCAGCACTAACGCAGTTGACCCCGTAGATAAAAGTGGAAGAGCAGTTGCACACTCGCTCTCCCTCCTGTGGGAGTAAAAGTCTCCCGCAGAGGCCGTACAGCAGTGGGAGGTGTATTTCTGGATTCCTCTTCCGCACGAACTGAACAGCCGTCTATGAACTTCATCGTTCATCGGCCTGCGGTCGGTAACGTTGCGTCACTCAGAACCGACTTTACTTTCTCCCCTTGGCCACCAAAAAAGGATCTGAACCATTTAATCGGTTTGATTTGCATGAGAACAAAACTCTTTTTTTTTTTCTTCTTCTTCTTCTTTGTAATAACGTAGCATGCATACGCGTGGGTGTGCGTCTATTTAAAGTCTGTAGATGTTTGCCGACTTCGGGCCTTTCCTTCGGCGCCTGTTTCTCTCAACCTGAACTCAGTCTGTTTTGCGTTCCAGGCAGGCTGGAAGGAGAACCACGCGACCTTCATGTGCGAGCTGAAGAACCTGCAGGCGTCTGGACTCACCACGCTTGGGCACGCACTCCGCACAGCGTTCGACCTGCTCAACCTCAACCGCCTCGTCTCTGGCATTGACAACTATGGACAGGTATCGTAACTCTGAGCTTTGAGGCAGCGTTTTTCAGGTTGTTTTAGTTTTTCTCTTTTTTGTTGTTGCCTCCTGGTTGAATCATAGATAAGCATTTGGAGTAATTTTGGCCACCGCTGTTCCATTTTTTTCTCCATTTATGGAAAACAGACACAAGTTGACTTTGTTTCTAATCAGTTTTTTAAATGTTCTTGGGTTAGGGCACGCTGTGTTGCTCTTTGAGATCGGTTAGTCTACCTCTTGTGTCAGACAGGTTCTTACTAAGCGATTTCTTGAATCTACAAGTCAAGAAATCACTTGACCTGTGACTGGACGGCTAGTTAAGCCGAACCAAAACATTCTAGTTTATCAGGGTTCATTTTGGATTTTACAGATGATTATATTCCCACATGTGCCCAGTTTGATTTGACCAGTTTTTTAACCTTAATAAAGAATCGATTATTTGAAAACTGTTTGTTGAATTTTCTTAGATTCTTCTGATATTCAGATTTATTTAAACCATTTCAGTGAGACAAAAACAAAGTGGAAAATGGCACATTTTTGATTGCAATATTTAACATCACTGTAGCTACAAATTCTTCTTGCTCTCTTTAACTAACAAAATATACTTAAAAATAAAAAAAACTGACGTGAAGTAGTACAATGGTTAAGTACATGAGTATGAAACGGTTTGTCTAGAAGTATGAACTATGGAAGTAGACTGGGACAAAATGGCAACGCTGAGGTACAAAATGCAAGAAATATGATACGAAAGACGTTTTCGACTAATTTAAGCAACATTTATAGGCAAAAAAACAAACCTTTTGATCCTTTTAATACAAGTTAGTAAGAGGTTTTTTTGTGTTTTTCTTACTTTTCATTCACTCTTTTGTCTAAAAACAGTGAGGGGAAAGCCGTCTTTTGGATGTTGCCTAATCCAATCAACATTCTCCCCTTCTTTCTTATCTCGCTCTCTCCGCTTGAAGGCAGAAATGGATTACTACAGTGAGACAACTTCTGCACATTAGGAGTGTGTAAATCTGCTTAGGCATGTGTGTGAATTAGAGGAGACTGACCTCTGCTGCGCTGCCCTCCACTAGTAGCACAAGGACATTATGACACACAGCAAAGATTAGCCGCAGCTACAGAGGGCTCATGATGGACATTACATGATGATTTCTGTTTAGACATTTCTGTAAAGATTATGTCATTAGTTTAAGCCAGCAAGTGGAATCTCTTGCTCAGAGCCCAGATTCAGATTGTGGAGTCTAAAGGCAGGAAAGCAGAGTAGTGAGCCCAAATTCACTTGGGCTGGAAGTGAATTTGGGTTCACTTCCAAATTCACTTCCAAATAATCGATTAATCAATTATTTAAAAAATTATTAACTGATTTAGTAATCGATTAATTGTCAACTGGAATATGTGGACTCCAAAAAAGACTCTTTACTGACAGGACAACACACCCAGAGCGGTAATTAAGCGAAAAACTTAATATATATATATATATATATATATATATATATATATGCGTATAAAAAAAAACACTTTGTAAATACTTTTTACCCATAAACCCTAAAGTGGAATAGTTCTCGCTTCACCCGATTCAAATTCTGTAAAAACCTAAATCTCCCATTATTATTAATCGATTAACGAAAAAATTAATCAGCTACTCTTCATGTGATCAAAATGTTTTTCTTATTTAAAAATTGATTTGTATTCCTTTTTTCATTTGCATATTTTAATGTGTTTCTAATATTGTACATGAATATTCAAGTGGTTTAATGAAAAATTTGTATAGTGTGTAAGATAGTTTTTTATACAACTAATCGATGAATTGTCCGAATAATCGATTACTGAAATAATCGTTAGTTGCGGCCCTAAAACGGACTCGCTGTTCTTCAGCCTGATTGCTGAATGCGGCTGTTTTCCCTTCAGGGTCGCAACCCATTCTTCCTGGAGCCATCTGTGATCATTACCATCACTGATGGGAATAAGCTCACAAACAGCTCCGGGGTGCCAGATGAGGTGAGACACACGCAGACACAAGTAACATCAACATCGTCTGTTTCATAGCAGCACCAGCCGTACAGCTGCTACTTCGGAAGCTTCTTAGCTCTTTGTGTTGAGGTAACGCTGATTGTCTCGAACCGCCGTGCAGCTGCACCTGCCCCTGAACTCCCCTCTGGCCGGCAGCGAGCTCACCAAAGAGCCTTTTCGCTGGGACCAGCGGCTGTTCGCTCTGGTGCTGAGGCTGCCGGGAGCAGCCGCGCCGGACAACGAGCAGCTCGGCAGCGTCCCCACAGATGAGTCAGCGATCACGCAGATGTGTGAAGTCACGGGAGGTTTGGCGTTTTCTTCTTCGTCTTCTTCTTCGGTTCGTTAGTTGTTTGTTCCCCGCTGGACGAGAACTCATCGTGAAGTTTGATCCTCGCAGGTCGGTCGTACTGCGTGCGAACACAACGGATGCTAAACCAGTGTCTGGAGTCTCTGGTGCAAAAGGTTCAAAGCGGCGTCGTCATCAACTTTGAGAAGACCGGGCCGGATCCGCCTCTCGGAGGAGAAGGTGAAGTTTTGATGCACACACAACTTAAAAGCTGCAGGTGGAACAATGCTTGCATCCACTTGAAAAGGTTAAGACTGAGTCCAGTCGGGTGCATACGGTCAAATAGCACACGACCTCGTCACATTTCCTACTGGTAACTGAAGCAAACATAATGTTGTCAGAAGGAAACAGTATTTTTAACGTTTGAGCAAAGCAACTGATTCCACCTCCTGGCTTGTTTCATTGATTGGTAACATGAGAGTTTCTAGAAAAAAAAAAAGCTTGCAAAAGTATTTACAGTACATTGTATCTCATTACAACAACTTACCTTGATAGCGGCGCACAACTGTTACCTGCAGAAACCCTTAAGCCAACTGCCATCAGAGGTCACCTAATTAGTAAAGAACATTAGTGAACAACATTTATCATGAAGGCCAAGGAGCACAGCAGACAGATCATGAAGGAAGTTGTGGGGAATTTTTAATCAGGATTTCTTCATAAAACAATATTCCAAACCTTAGTCATCTTCCCGTCCAATCCATCATTTAAATATCGGAAAGTATGTCACAACACTTTGGCTAAACCAAGATATGGTCGTCCACCTCAGTCGTCAGGCCTTGTCATCAGAACTTGTAAAGATGGTAGGCAAGACGAGGGCCGTAATACCGTAGCTGGTTTGTCTGGTTTGCAGTTTTCCAGAAACAACAGACAGAACAAACATGTGGAAGAAAGTTGGTCAGACGAGTCAGAAGTTAAACATTGTGGTCTACATGGACGATGTGATATAGATGCGTAGAAAACCAACCCTGTACATCCCCGAATATGGGGCTTGCTTTTTAGATTTTTGTTTTTTTTATATAAAGTACCAATAAAATACATTGAAGTTTTTAGCTATTGTAACCCACAATTAAGTCATGGACTTTTATTTTTGCGGGTCCACTTCCTGTCCCACCTAATTTGGTTAGCTTCTTAAAAAGCCCCACCTCCAGAGCGCAGGAAAAGATCCTCACCTGTTCAGTGTGATTGTGGCTTGTAGCTGTTGGCGTCTT
>CAEGAE010003694.1:0-68965 GCA_903067095.1 Girardinus metallicus
ACCACCAATCCACTACTGCGTCCATCTGGACCATCCAGGGTTGCACAGCAGTCATCAGTGAACAAGTCTGTCTGAAAATGAATCTTCATGTCCTGCTGGGCCCACTGCCACCGTTTCTGCTTGTGAGCTTTGGTTAGTAGTGGCCCAATAGTAGGTTCATGTACAACAAGCCTCTGGAGGATCCTCCACCTGGAGGCTCCAGAGGCTCCAGCATCTTCAAATGACTGTTTGCTGCTTTGTAAGGGCATTTTAGCAGCTGCTCTCTTAATCCGATGAATTTGTCTAACAGAAACCTTCCTCATTATGCCTTGATCTGCACAAACCATCTTTGTTCTGAATCAGCCACAAATCTCTTCACAGTACGATAACACTTCAGTTTTTGTTTAATATCTAATGTTTTCATACCTTGTCATATAGCTCTACACTACCTGATGATTTTCGTCAGCAGAGATTCTTTCTCTTTCCATTATTGCTTGAAACCTGAGGCCTGATTAATAATGTGGAACATCCTTCTTAAGTAGATTTCCTTTAATTGAACTCACAGACAAACTAATCAACCCAGAACTCTGAAATTAATTATAGTGATTCAAAGAGACCTGACACACAATATCATCTATGAATTTAATAGCACAACAAAAAAAATAATCTTTATGACACTTTAATCCAATTTACATAATAATTTGGAACACAGTGTAGAAAGAGGAAAGAGTCAAGGAGGACACATCAGAGCGGAGGCAGCAGCAGGACCAGGGTGCCGGATCTTCTCAGGTAGGGAGGGATTATAAATTGTTGAGAAACAATGTCTGTTGCAAGGAGAAATGGGGCCAGTATAAAGTCAGTATTTTTACGGATATTTTAGAATCAGTCTTTTTCACACTGCAAAACATGTTTTGTCTTCATAGCAGCATACATTCTTTGCAAACAGTTTATTTCTCACAGATTGTCTGATTTTAAAGCAATAGACTTCAGAGATTAGAAACAATAATTTCTTAGAGTTCTGCAACATATGAATTAAAATAATCTTCACAGTATTAACCGAGAAGACCAGTTTTCCATTTGACAGGGTATTTTTCTATAAATTGTAATTTCATCTGAAATAAAACTCCAATTTCTCTGTGGATGTCTAAAAAGAAGTTTCCTCTATAATGCCTGAAGCAACGTGTGTATGTTCTGTTGTCTGACAACTGGTCCTGCCTTCTGTGGTCTGCTGTCTGAATACTGGAATATTGTACAGTGCGTGCTTGCATTCTCTCAGGGGGGTAAACGAAGAGGATTCCCATCACTAAAGCCACAACCCCGTGTTCCTGGAAATCCTCCACAATCCCATTTGATCTCAACACCCTGCCTCGCCTAATGTGTCCCTAAGCCGGCCTTATCACACCAGAGGGGATAAATACAGATGTACAGTTGCATCGTCAGTAGGTTATAGAAGAAATAAAAAAATATCTATCTTACCATGTTTATAGTGAATCAAGTAGTGTATACTTAAACAAAGATAAATGATTCTGCTTGTATTAAAGAAAGGAGGAGGGACAGACTAAAAGAGAGAGAGAGAGGCATTTAGCTAACAGAGAGAGAAAGAAAAGCATTATAAAACGTCTAACACTACTCCACTAGCCTCATTCATTCTAACAGAATAAATCCTCCATTATCATGACTCTCTTGGGTCTAAAAGCAAGCATCTTACAGGGAATTAATCACATTGGATAGAAGGGATGGGGAGAACATTTCATTTCCTCATCAGGTTTGGGGAGAATTGTTCTGGAAGCCAAGCGGCCACCTGGGAATGCTCTCCTCAGTCTTTGCTCTATCTTCTTGCTTTTGTCTGTTTAAAGCCAGTGCCTGTCACAGACTGAACCTGGGGTGTTTATTCTGTCTACTCTGGAGTTTTAGCACTATCAAGCAATAAAAAGAAAAACCTCTCTCCTCTGTTTGAGCAGTACAGAGTACATCATAGTTATAAAGTGCATGAAAAAGGACATCTTGTTTTCACAATTTTGCACAAATAAAAATCTATAATGAGTTTCATGAATTTGTATACAGAACTCCCCACCCGTCAGTAGTTATTAGAACTACATACTGCTTCCATTACTGTGTTTTTAAAAGTGGTCTACAAAGCTTATGAGGTATCCTTAGGAACCAAGGCAACCAACATTTACCAGCAGGATTCACCAAGCAGGACAGACTCAGAAGTACAAGGAAACATTCTGGAATGAGTCTGATCCTGCGGTTACATCTTAGCCCTGACAGCATGTTAAGATCCTGCTTTATTATTTTAGTGCTACATACCACACAGTTTGAAAAAGGTACAGGAGTATCATGCCATGTCACAAGAGGAAAAGATAAATTTGGCCAACCTTTTTTGGCTTGTCAGTGTATAATTTATGTGTACCCAACTCTACAAGCCAGGTTTATTCTGTGGCTTTTAAGTCTTCTGCCTAATTCTTTGGAGGAACTTATTGAGCAGCTCAAATGGAGAAGGTTGGCTGGTAGGAGACTATGGTTTCTGCTCTGTGTAATATGTTGTCAGGTAGTTCCAGGATAAATGTGATTAAAGCTGAAAAAATAAACTTAAAGAGAAGTGCATGTGCGCGTGTATGTGTATGTGTATGCGTGGGCGTGTGCGTGTGTGTGTCCAGTTCAAGGCCAGCCAAGTCTCCTTATGTCTCAAAACAAGTGCCATAAATTCAGCCTCTACTTACCTGCTATAAAAATGTCAAGAGAAGAGGATTTTATTGGGCCACACACGCAGACAGATGCACACACAAATAAATGAATGTATGTATGTAACCTTTATTTAACCAGGCATGTCTCAATGAAATTAAAAATCTCCTTCGAGAGATAAAAATTTAAGTCACAATAACCACAGCTCTGCTAATGACTTTTATTCAGCACATCTGATCTATGTTGACAGAGGCATTGCATCCTAACAGGAAACAGTCTTAAAGCGATCTATGATTAGTTGTAACAATAGATTTTATTTGAGACATGTTTATGTCAGATGTAAAACTAATACAGTAAAAATATTTTAGGCTGCTTATAGGGCTGTTGTAAATGGATATTTTAGTAATCAAGTAATCTATTGATTATTCTTATGATTAATTGGGTAATCGGATAAAAAAAAAGATAAAATAAAACATTGATAAATCTAACATAACAGCAGTGTTACTATCGCACATCAATATCAGTCCAATTTTTCACATTTGAGCTTCCCCAACAATTACTTTTCTATAGTTTAGAAAACTAACTTGTAACAATAATAGCTCACTTTCTAAATTAACCTGAAGAAAAGTTAGACAAAAATCTGAAATTATATTCAATGCAATAATAAAGAGGCAGGCTCACAAATAACCTGCCTATTTGTGAGCAGGCTGTTATAAAAAAATCTCTATACTCCAGCTTTCTGTTTATGTATTCATCTTCAGTCAGTTTAACAGATGAACTCTCACCTTGCCCAGACATTTATAGTGTTTGTGTTTATGTTAGTGATGGGATTTGACATCTGCATTCGTCACACACAGAAACATCTACCAGGTATGTAACGTCATGATGCACTTCGCCACCCATTTGTTGCAACTGGGATGATATGAAATTTATTTTCTGGTATTTTCAGTACAGCTATGCATCTAAAGCACAGCCACCCGCAGTTTTCAGTCCATCTGCTCACCTGTACAAATAATTCCGCCATGCTCGTCCCTGCCGTTTGCTCTGAACCAGCATCTCTGGGAGGAGAAAATCTGCCGAACTCCAAGCATTGCTCCTGTCATTTTAAGAATGTTTATTGGTCCCCCGAAAAACAACAAAAACCCGGACATTTTCATTAATCAATAAAATCCTCCCAAACCGAAACTGAAAATTGGACGTTATGCTGCTAGCACTTAACTTTCATCAACAACTCAGGCGGAAGTGAGAGCGCAAATAAAATTGCGGCTGGAACACGGTGCGCTAAATAATAAAACATAATATAACGAGGTTTCGAGGCAGATCAATTTTCCTCGAGGAATTTTGATAATCAAGGTACTCGAATCACTCAAGGAATCGTTTTGAGCCCTATCTGCTTGGTTTTTATACATTTACATAAATTGTTGTCACACAGATGTCATGTTATTTATGCTGCAAAGGATTCTGGTAGATGATGTATGCTTGGTTCAATTACACTAACTCTGTCCAGCTAAAACAGTAATGAGTAACATTAAACCTTTTAAATTTGAACCAGAGCGTTTTTGAAACTGATGGAAATATAGAAGTCACAAGAGATAATGAAGATGAGGAGGACCAAATGAAGGAAGAGGACGGAGTTGGCCAAAGAAGCTGGTGTTTGTGCTGCTGGTGCCACCTTCAGCTTCATAAATGAAACAATGTATGTGTGATATGGTGAGTAGTTCTGTAAGTAGCTCTGTGACTGGTCCAGTCCGGAGTTCAGTCCAGTAACAGCCATCTGGTCTTTGGTTCAGAGTCAGATTGGTGGTTTCTGAAGTTTCTCCCAGTGTCTTTCACTCACTAGCTGGCAGCGAGGTTTAGGCATTTCGTGGATAAAAACTGTTGATAGCTTGCGAAGACAACGATCACCTGTTAGATCCTAGATCAGTTTTTCTCAAATAAATGACTCATGGTCTTCTGGAGAGAAATTTTGAGGGGATAAATATAGGTCCTACCGAAGTTGTGAGCAGCTCATTCCTGCTGCACACAACTTCTTTTCTGTGGGAAGTGAGGCAGACTCACTTCACTTTTTTATTTGTAAGTTACAGCCAACAGTAATGCAGTGTGGCATTCTTTAAATTTACACCAGTCAAATGGAATACAATGAACAACAACACAGGTAAAGTTAGCCTTCCTGTGTTTACTCTGTAGATTCCAGAACACAACGAACCCAACGGTGTCATCAATCCAACAACTTCCATGGGTGAAAATACAACAAAAGATATACATTTTTGAAGTAATTGAGTTTTTACTGTATTTACTGTACTTGAATATACTGTAGCTTGGCATATCATAATAATCTTTTTTTTAGTTAATAAAAAAAGATAACCTATTTAGACCAACAACTTCAACTAATCATGGACTGCTTAAAAGGGATTCCTGATTAGTTGAACACAAGTTTTTTAGTACCTATTTATGCCCTCAACATTTCTCTCCAGAAGACAGTCATTTGTACAAGCAAAACTGAAAAAGAATATAACAGGTGGTTGTTACCTTCACAAGCTAAACAGCAGACAAACACCAGCTCCTTTGGCCAATTCTGTCCTCTTCCTCAGTTCGGTCCTCCTTTTTACCTTGTGATTCCTACATTTCCATCGATTTCAACGCGCTTCGGTTCAAACTGAAAAGGCTTAAACATTACTCATTGCTGTTTTGAATTACAGCGATGAGTAATGTATGGACCAAGTAGATGTCATTTACTCTGAATGAACTGCAGCGTGAACAACATGCTGAAATCCATGTGACAATGTTTTATAAAAATGTATAAAAACTAAACAGCCTACTGTGTTATTACTGTAATATTTTTACATCTAAAATAAAGATTTCTCAAATAAAGTCTACTGTTACAACTAATCATAAATCCCTTTAAGGTTCTATAGAACTATGGAACACTGCAAGTGAAATTTTAATTTTCTCATTCATAATTTTTATTGTGCTTTGATGGAGTTTTATTACGTTAAGATGGTAAAATAATCTGAATTTATTGAATAGGGTATAGGACCAGGTGTGGGCAAGGCTTATAACCGCATGTGGGGAGCAAAGTCTGGCCTGTTGGATCAGTTAATTCTGTTTCCAACAGAAAGGTGTCAGAAGACACAGTGCCTGACAGTTTGTTGAATATACTGTAGCTTGGCATAGCTGCAGACCAGTCAAGGTGGAAAGTGTACTTCCTGAGGCCTGCGGTCTCTATCAGGCCACAGGGCAAAAATCCTTAGTAATATTTTGAGGTGCTGACTTAGCCTCGAGATTCCAGATATGATGTGCTGCTAAAACAAGTCTGACCAATGGAGGCCCCACCCCTCCATTCACAGGATTCAAAGGATCTGCTGCGAATACTTGCCAGATAGATGCCAGATAGAGAGCACACTCTCAGGGTGTAGCTGGGCCTGCTGTGGCTCAGTGGTAGAGAAGATATCTAGCAGATTGGAAAGTTGTGATTCCAGCTCCTTGCTGTCATATCAATGTGATCTTGGGGAAGGCACTTTTACCCAAAGTTGCCTAGTGATTGATGTGTGAATGTAAGTGCATTTGTGGACATGAATGGGTGAATGTGGCTGTAATGTAAAGTACTTTGAGTGCTTGGCATAGTAAGACTAGAAATAATTTCGATTTAGTTAAAGTCCATACCTAGACATTTTAGGACTGCTAGGGGAACCAACACAATATAAAATATGCAACTACAACGTCTTTTTTTGTTTGGTATAAATACTGATAATATGAAAAGTATTTGTTGCATTAACAAGTTAATCATACTGAGATTTATTCATATTTTTAGCTTCTACAACAAAGGGAAAAAACTTTACATGAATACCTTTTAAAATTGAACTCTGCATATTTGTGGATGAAGGAAAAAAGTCATGTTCTTTGGATCCTAATGGGCAAAGGTGATTGATGTCTGCATATCCCCACTAGTTGAAGCAGTTATTGATTTAAGCATAATTGAAGCTCTTCAACCATCCTAGGGACATTCGGCATGTCTTTGGGTATAGAATCATATGTCCCTCCGCTTGAGATGGATTTTAGCTATAGAGGTTCTATGGATCAAAAAATAGAACAATCACATTCATTAAGCTTACATTTCTATCTTATAATGTTTTTTTTATTGCTCTGTTATAATACTCTAATCCTAAATATTATTAGCTGTAAGCAAAAAAAAAAAAAAAAAATCACCTTTATTAAGGTTTGAAAGTGTCAATTTGTGTGGAATTTATCAATTTAATGTGTTTCACTTAGTGATGGAGTCACTGAATTTTCAATATTATTACGTTGTCAGAAAATAGATCGCAATGATACATTTTAAAACTTTCCCCAACTTTAATTTAACATTTGTTCAGCTGAGAAAAAAAAAACAACTGGAAATAAAGAAATAAAGCTGGAGTGACCTGGGTGGATAAGGTTACACACACTGAAACTAAGAATTTTGAAAGTATATTTTTTATTCATTTTTAATTAAGAAATGCTAGTGAAATATTTCAGTTCTTCAGTCCTTGTATTCATTTTACTAATCTTTATTCAGATATGGTGTAATAATCTTTTGTCCACTCCCTATTAACACATGTTCCTATTTTTGTTTCCTTTTCCACTTCTTTCTTCATTTTAATAAAAAAATTGATTTCATTTGATTCTTTGTAATCAAATGAAATGTGTGTGCAAGGTAAAAAACAAAATGGAAAGAACAAACAAAAAAAACACAACAACAAAATTTCCAGTTCCAGGTTTTTTGTTTCCATTTAGAAGTATTTATCTGTTGGGACTGTGTTTTTAGCCTTGTTAAGGAAAAAAAGTGAAAGTAATCTGAAACTGGTGCCAAACATCCCACCTATCAATTCATCCCAGACTGACATACTCAAGCTCAGCCTGTTCCTTTGGTATCAAAGGGAAAATGTCACTGATTTGTTTTGGGAAGGTGTGCAAACAGAGTTGGTGATAAAGGTCTCAGGGTGATCAGGTGCCTCCTTATGACAGGAAGAAGAGATGCTTTTTAGTAAATATGAACATTTCACTAAAACACAGAGATACAACATAATATTCATCAACATTATCCAACATGGTGTCCGATACTTCTCTGCATATGTGTGTGTGGAGGGAGGCAGAGTAAGAGAGACAGAGACAGAGTTCCTGTGAAGATGTGACCTGCTGGAGGAACATACAGATTTACAGACATGAAAGCCAGCAACAGCATGCAGTGTGTGTGTGAGACTACCAATGCATGTGTGTGACACATCTGGGACTGTAATCAGTGAGCTTCTTTCAAGAGCTGCCAAAGCAAACAGGCCAATAAGGAATCCACTTTACAGACCATCGATCTCCGCTCCCCACAGCCAACACAAACACGTACACACACCATCACACACACGGTCAGTGTAGCTCCCAGCACATACAGAGGAGCAGCTCCATTCATTCATACAAAGTAGCTTAGTTTAAAAGTGCACAGAGTTAAAGGACAGATACTGTTACACGAACCACTGAACACACACACACACGCACACCAACACAAAATCCTTCACGAGCCATTATCTAATGACAGGATATAATAATAAAGGACAGCAATGTTTCCCTGTTATCAAAAAAGATATTGCAGTTGCTGCTGTTCAGCCTCTTCTGTCAGTGCACGCACACACACACCCCCACCCCCGCACACCCCCACCCACACACGCACACACACGCACACAAATGCAAAGGGCCACGTAGAAAACTAGATCTCAAATTAAGTTTTGCTTTCTGTGTGAAAAGCTGTTGCACCGGCAGAAAGACACATGACAACAGGAAACTTTGCATCATGTGAACGATCCAATCAGTCGTACAAAGTTCTGCTCATGAAGAAATCAAAGGAAATCACTTTTATTCTTCTATATTTATACTTACACCAACCAATTAATGTATGATAACTTATACTATAACATTTCCTTTCTATTTTTAACAATAAATCACACAATCTTCGTCAAACTAATCCCTTATATTCCTTCTTTCAGAGAAGGAACAGGGGGAACAGTGAGGTGAAAAACTGAAAACAAATAAACAATGGAAATATTGTTTTGTGGCCTGAATGATTCAGAGCGTCCTGCTCTGCAGATCCATCAGCTTTTAAAACACTTCCAGATGAACCTCAGACAATAGGACGAGAGAAAACAAGGCTATCACGTCATCCATTTACTTTGGGCTGCTGTGGTGAACAACAATAAATCCTGCAGGGGCAGGACACAAGCACACACACACTCTCCAACACACACAAGAAGGTGTGTTTGTCCGTGTGCATGTGCAGCGATCTGGAAAAGGAAACCAGATAGATTGAGCTGATAGGTAACTGCATGTACTTGAAAGCCAAGGCATAATGCAAGCCACCAACAGGTTGTTTTTACAGTGCATGTGCACATTCACAATACTCACACTTGCTGTGTGTGTATCTGTGTGTATTGAGGTGCCGCTGCAGGCACCTAAACACACACAGACACGCACCCACGCAAACACACGCACTAACTCACAGCCAAGTGCAGGAGACAGCCTCCATTGAGAAAATCAACGAGCTGTGCCTCTCCTGAGACTGCATCTACACACACCTACACAAACAAACACACACCGATACACAAAGGCGGGCATACAAACCAAAGCTATCGCTGGAAGCATCAGAGAGAGAACCAGTGACTGTGACGGAGCTGTGAAGTTGTTCTGGCAAACCAGCAACTTGCTTCATATTTATGCTCTTTGAAAATCCATGTGTGTAATAAAAAGAGCAAAACCCAGCAACATGGCCGCTCTGTGGGTGATGACATTAAATCTAATGCTCCAGGCAATCTGAGATTAACTTGACTACAGTTGAAACCAGAAGTTTACATACTCAGAAAACAAGAGTTACTTTTTTCCTCAATGTCTGAAGACTAAACTTCTCTTCTTCTTGGTCAGTTAGAATAACCAAACTGATTTCTATTTGCTAAAGGTCACATTAATGAGGTTATATGTATTGTTTATCAAGTCGTTCTAATTAGTTTAGAGCCAATCTGTCCTCATTTCCAAGTATTTTGATACAAACCTCGGTCTATAAGCAATCATATTCATACATATGAATATGATTGAGTCATTCCATTCACTACTCTTACATATTTTAGTGTTGCTGTGTCAAAATTCACAGAACATTTGAACTTAGTTTCCCAACTTTCCACAGTTCATACTGAACTTTTCCACGACTGCATCATTTTATTGGTTCCATCCTTATACGCATATTTCTATTGTTTTACTCTTTGGTAGTTTATTGCTTTTAACTATTAGTTCATTTTTTACATAGTAGCTCAGTCATTTTTTTTTTTTTACTAAAGTATTTAACTGGAAAGTTGATTATTTTTGTTAATAAACTCCTATTGGAGAGAAGTAGTTTGTTCCATACATGTGTTGCATCTTGCTGTTCAAAAAACACCAGTGCTGTATTTATGCTTTCTACAAAAGGCTCTAGTGGCCTTTATTATTCAGTAAATGGACAGGATAGAGGCAGAGAGCACCATTTGGATATTATTTTCCTGATAATTAGGTGGTGCCCTGACTTGGTAATTTTGATCTAAAATTATTGGCTTCGTTAATAATTTCCCTCTGCAATTTTTAAAGTTATTCATACCCGAACCAGACCTATTGTTGCACAACAAAAGTGAATCCATGGAATGTGATTCAATCAAAAATTTGGGTGCATCTAATTCTGTGTTAGTCACCTAAAAGTGCACCAAACTTGCAAGTTTACACAGAACCATGATGTTTAAGTAGTTCCACTCCTGTTTCATGTACTGTGTATGTTTCTGAATGCAAAGTTTGTAAGAAATAATTAGAGTACCATTAGTTCATACGAAAAAGTCAAACTTACGACACTAAATTGAGGAAAAGTGAAAATATGCTCCCATCAGGTGAATATTTTCACCATATTAACATTTTTTTATTTTTTGCAAAATTGGTTCTTATAGGATTAAGACAAAAATATCTTAAAGAGTGACATCACCTCAAGTCAAGAGATGTAAGCTGGATGAGGTAACCATATGCAGATGGAACCTGTGTGCGTGTGGGGGTGCGTGTGTGTGTGGGGGTGTGCGTGTGTGTGTGTGTGTGTGCATACACAGGCAGCTGCAGGAAGGATCCTGCTGAGAAAGAGCAGGACACGTTGTCATCTGCTGTGGCCACAGCATCAAAAAAACACGCACACGGGGGGACACACACACACACACCCACGCACACACACATCAAAGCATGTGCGGCCTACTCGTTCCAGCACTGTTGTGGTGTGTGAAAACAAATAACAGCATCACACATACAGACACACACACACATACCCAGTTTCTCTGACTCACTCTTGCAGACACACGCTACCACGCACATACACAGTATAATCAGCAGATCCGTGCATATACACGTACACACTCAGGAGCCCACATAATGGGCCATTTCAGCACTGAGACCACAGCTAATACAGTAAATGACAGAGAAGGACTGGGAGAGGGCCAATCTAAATGTGACACTCATTTCTGTAGTGTGTGTGTGTGTGTGGGTGGGTGGGGGTGTGCGCGGGTGCGTGTGTGTGTGTGTGGTGTTTACGGCCCATACACCGTGACTCTGCAGGCTGGGGCACAGATGCCGGTGTGGCCGCAGTGCTGTTGGGTTCCCTGTCCCGACCTACTGCGGTTCATGGATCCATGTTCAGTCTTACACTGAGCTACATGCATGGAGTGCTGTCCTTAAATAACATGGCTGTGGTGCTGGAAACTCTGACCAAAGTGTCAGTGGAAGCATCAAAGCAGCGTAATGAGAGAGTAGAGAAAAACCAGTCAACAAGGCAGCTCACACCAGTCCAAAACCCAGGAATATACTGTACACTGCGCCGTCCGCTCCAAAGGCTGAACATGCAAACGTGTGTCTGCTTAAGTGCAAAGGATAAGAGAGGACATTAGATAATTTGGCTGAGCTGAAGGATTTAAAGCAGCCCTTACCAAGATGTGTTCTTTTAAAGGAACTTTGAAAAACCCACAGTTCCTTTTCAGAACGCTCCTCTAATCCCCTGCAGCTGAGGCAGAGCGCCACGGACCCTGAGTGGGCCTGCTGGATGAGGTTTCCTTTGAAGAAAAACACAGTTTATCTTCTCTACGGTTAGCTAAAAAGAGAGAGCTGCTGGGTTCTGGAAAATGCCCTGGGATGAGACGTAATGATCTGACGGCCGACAAATGGAAATGAGTTTAATGCAGTACTGACTGCCACCAAATAAACCCTGTTTGTCACCATTCTTTGTTTGGAGTAAATGGCCCATTTTTTAAAGAACAAGTTCCTAAACACAACAGGGGAAAGTATTACTCATTTCCCAGAATCAGTGACTACATGACCAAGCTGTTCTCACAATAACTATAGCAATGAAACTCCTCTAAACTTGGCAAACCAACTAAGGCCGGGTGATATGGCTTAAAAATAAAATTTCCAATTTCTTTAAACCAAATCCAATTTACAATTTGAATTGATTCTCTTTTTCCCTTAAGACAAATGACAGAAAATATTCTGAAAAACTGGTTTTAATTTGAATAATTCCTTTGAGAGTTGACCTGAATTGAAAGACGAAAAAAAAAAAAAAAAAAAACCTTTGTATTTTTTGTTTGACAAAAACCCCCCAAAAATACCTGTTTGGCAAACTGTAAAACCAGCTCAGTAAACAGAATGGTAGTTCTTGGGCATACCAGCATCACTCCAAACTATGGAAGGCCAAGGTGTTCATTGGTGGAAAAAAACAAAAAATTTGATTAATCAATAGAACTGATTCATCATCCAGCCCTATAAACAAAATTAGCTCAATACCAAGCCTTAGCTAGTCTACTCTTGAGCTTAAAGTAACTAAGGGATACTAAAAATGAAAGAGACTGAAAAAAAAGAACACAAACTTTCCACATGTAAGACCATCTTGTAGTGCAGTCAGACATGGAAACACAGGAGCACTATTATTTGAAATTAACCCTGGAAGAACTTGCTACTCATTCTCTGATCACAATAGGATCAGCTGGAAGATACTGAAACATTGAAGCATTATTCCTGCTTTGGGCTTAATATTACAGAACAGAATAAAAAAAATCATTATTTGTTCAGTGATATGTTCAACAACATCCCAGTATTTGAACATAGTGCTTCATTTCTGCTCAGTTTGACATGGATCCACCTGATCTGAGATTCTTAACATTACGCTCCACTCTGATTGGGTGATTTCCCTTTGCTGCCTTCAGAGATTTGAGTCTTGTATGATGTGCTGTACATTCCAGATACATTTTTTATTTTATTTTCTTATTTTACTGTTACAGCTGGTGGAATACTCCCAAATAAAGATGGGTATTAAAATAGAATAAAATGATAAGAGTCTGAAGGGCTGGCTATTCCCTGGAGCTGCAGCTTTATGGAGCTCTTGCAGTCATCATTGTCAGTTATTTGTCAGTTTGATTAGGATCATTTGAAGTGTAACATTGCTGTTTCCTGATGGAAATATGCACATAGATAATTTCCAAAGTAACCTGTAGAATAAAGCCTAAGCCCTACATGCATATAACTGTGTACCATACATGTTGATTCATGCATGCATCTGCAGCCATAAATCAAATCTCCTGCCGCGGATGTGCCTCCACCCCTGCTGTGCAAATTTGTCCAATTAGCCACGGCCCCCGTGTGTGGGGTGGGGGGAGCAGAGGGACAGGGGGTGGAGTGTGTGAGCGTGAAGGCACACACACCCGCCCACACTCTTTCAGACCCTTACAATCCAGTGTGAAATGGGGCTGTGACACAGTGTGAGGATTAGGCAACAATAAAATGCATTTCACGGCTGCGCTGCTTTACAGGACTGGCCTCCATCGAGTTGTTGGCCCCAACTCAGCCACTGCTCCACCCCTTTAATCTGCCCCTCTATTGAAACACACACACGCAGAACAAATCCACACCCTGGGGGAGACGCAGCAACATGCTTGTCCAAATGAAGTTGTACGCTTCCATCTCTGGCAGCAGATTAGTCCCCGCTTGTCATGAACGGAGCATAAAACTGTGGACAAATGGTTCATTCCTCAGGCTGTGACTTTTACTGTGGTATGGAATTATTTCTAGACATTTCACACATCAAGTTTCATTGAAAAATATAACTCATTCCTCTCTCATGGAACAAACAAAACAATAAAGATAATTTATAGCATGGATGATCTGACTTGCGATATGCACCAGTAGTTCTTTCATTGCATCATGATGCTGAAATAATTTTTAACTAAAGCATAAATTGTTGCAAACACTGAGGAATATAAAATTGAAATCCTGTAACCTGCAGAGTCCAAAGTTTTGATATGGACCAGCCTGTGTACAACAGCAAATCAAATTATGGAAATCTTATTTAATCAAAAGCTTCAAAACTTCATCATCCATCACATCTTTCTAGGAATGATTTACGGCAACCCCGACACTATCCACCACCCTGCCAACAGCAGACATGATGATACAGTTTACATGCCCCAGAAAGCCAAAGTATTAATGTGGGCCATCAAGATTCTGCATCTTGGAAACTTGGACAACTTCAAAACTTCTTTATCAGGAAGTGAAACTTTTGCAGATGGAGTTCTCCTCCTGACCCTAAAATGATTCCCACTCCTCCAAACATTTCATTTTGTTTTACATGTAAATTTCTCCAAATATTTGCCACATAAACAATAAAAAATGTGTCTAACTCAGTGAGCAAGATTCCCCCTCTACTGCAATTTCTACTGGGGCAAATGAGTGAATAAGCAATGCATGAATGGAATGAAGATGAACTTGTGCAAAGAGGAAAAAGGGACAAAACTGTCAAGAAATGGATGAGTTTTGATTGGGCAAATTACAGAAAGTGTATTGGGGTCCCAAATGAGTCAAACTATAAATTATTCTTAGCAACTTTTGGTTCATCTTTGCTTACTATAAAGACTTTGAACATGAGGCAGCAACTGAAACAACGTATTTTTATTTAATAACATTTCACTAGAAAGACCTTCTGTCCCTTAGCGTCATCACAACTACAGTGCAGATGCAGCCTTACAGTGGACGCCACTAATCCAATAATTTAAGCCTTTATTAGGTCTAAAGCATCTTCTGTCACTTTTATTAGGTTTAAAGGGTATAAACCAGGTTGGAACAGACATAAGGTCCCACACAGCATGTGACGGCAGGCCCAGAAAGAATCCCATCGCAACAAGCAAACAAACAATGGTGATATGGTCACCAGCACTTGCAATGAGCGAGGAGTGTTTCTGTCTCATTGTTACGGTGTGTGTGTAGAAGATGTCATCCTGCTATTCTGGACATGAGGGACGCAAAAGTTTGGCATCAAATCTGCTAATTTTATGTGGATTGTGTGATTCATTTGATCCTTCCTAAAAAAAAAAAAAGACCGCATGGGATTATTTACACCAGAGACTGAAAAAAATTATGGA
This sequence comes from Girardinus metallicus, assembly GCA_903067095.1. Taxonomy (NCBI): domain Eukaryota; kingdom Metazoa; phylum Chordata; class Actinopteri; order Cyprinodontiformes; family Poeciliidae; genus Girardinus; species Girardinus metallicus. The sequence continues at coordinate 15,135 of CAEGAE010003694.1, forward strand.
TCTGAAAACTAAGAAAATTATAAACATAAGCAGAACAATTAAGAGTTAAGAAAGCAACTTTGGTTCCCTTTGGTGACTCCTGGCATCTTTATGGAAAGAAACTACAGATGGAGGATGGAGGTTTAGCTTTAGTTTTCACCTTGCTGCTCCAAGGCTCGCCTTTTCCTCATACTGGCTTGATTGGATCTTGTGCATGCGTGTACATGGGTGTGTGTTGTGTGTGTGCGTGTACATGGGGATGCAGACAGTCATCTTGCAGTGCTGGACACATTTAAGGCTCTTATATGAGGGATTATCCAGGATGGCCTAGGGGTCTTAACTTCAACACACAGGGTGTCACTGCAAGGATGCATTAGCAAAAATACCTGATTTACAACATGGTGGTAAAAATGTGCAAAAGGATCAATTTGGTTTAAAATGGAAACACAGCAACTGTGAATACTGCTACAATATTAATAATAAAAATGTTTCTTTATTTGTAAATATATGCAGATTGAAAAGTTCAGAAAATTGTGGATTATCAGTTAAAGGGGATCAAACCCCCCAAAAAAGAAGAGAGAAACCCCAACCCCCCAGGATTTTTGTGTATAAATAAATACAGACAAAAAGTGATTCTAGACAAAACAATGAGTCTCTAAAAAGACAGGTCAAAGTTTGAAAGACGGAATTTACACAAATCATGATGAATCAACCAAATACTAACTGCTGTAAAACAGAAAGAGTAAGAAAAGAAAGCAGAAAGCAAGTCAAGGAGAGTTAAATGAAGAACGAAAAAAAAGAATTGGCAGATGATCTTGTGTTTTTGTCAGTGTCTGCAGCCTGATGAAAAACTGCTGATGTGTGTGTGCGAGCGTGCGTGTGTGTGATTTGACGGATCTGAGAGGGTGTTATCAGGCGAGGTAAATCGGCCTAAACCTGGTGCTAATGTCTTACTGGGGGTGTGGGAGAGATTAATAAGGACCCGCTCCAAAAGGCTTTAGCTGGCTCGCTAAGATTCTTAACCCGGCTAACCTCCCTTGGCGCAACCTGAAATCCAAAATGAGTGTCCCTGGTTGAGAATACATAAACCCCCCTCCCAAAACATTCACACCAGTCAAATTTCCCACAACACGATCAGTTCAACCTTTTTGTCAGACGGGACAATCAGTGAATGTTTCTCAAACAGGATACGGCAGATTGTGGAAAACAACTTAGTTTAAAACTCCAGCTTGGAGTTTATGAATTCATTCCCCAGTTGGAAGATTTGATGTTTGTATTACAATGGGATTATTATTATATATTACCTTTCATTTCAAGTAATCAACCACTCTTTGATGGTAAAGATAAATTAAAAGAATGAGTTTTTACTATTTCTTCTCATAGTAGAGAAAATAACAGTCCATGTCAGAGGAGGTGAAGAAAACAAAACCACAAAATGTGTTGAGACGACTAACCAGAGCTCATTCCCCTCCTGTTGCCCTGACAACTCTAAACAAAATTTCCTTGGTATAGAGCCGATCTGATAAAAAAAAAAAAAAAATCTGAAGACTAAGAACTAGCAAGTGACTAAAAGCACCTCCTACTATTGTCATAATACCACAAATAATGTCAAAACCTATGCAAATGCTTAACTGATGGTTTAACAGTTGCATTAATTTGAACGTTTCAACAATTATTTTAGTCTTTTAAATCACTTTGCCCTTTTCCATTCCAAAATTCATTAAAGGATCACCTAATCCCATGTTAATGTTAAGCATCTGTAAGTGGATGTGTCCAGAGTGCTGGGATGGAGGAGCAGGCCTGACCTCATCTGTGCTAGCTGGACTGAGACACAAATCTGGGTCATTACTGATTCCCAACAACAGCTCGCCTCCACTCCTTCTGCTTGTTAAATGTTCTGCTTCTATTTACTCCACACACACACAGCTAACTTATAATTACAGGCGGAAAGCAGAGACTACAAGATGCTGCTCTCACAAACTGATCCTGTGACTGACTTTGGTGAGTGTGATTTTAATCCAACTCAGTCCAAGTGATTTTGTGGTTTTATGATTTAAGGGGATTTAATTGAGGGCTTTATCATCAAACATGTCAACAAATCTGAATCAATGTCATTTTATTCATATTATAACAGAAAGTCTTTTTATAAGTAAAAGTGAATTTATAAAGTAAACTATTCACATATTTATTAAACTAATAAGGTAAAATTTATAAAATTAACAGACATGTTGAGTGAAACGGAAGCAAAATAGTTTAGGAGACTTTAATAATGAGGCATGTCAGTGCTATCAAAGAAAACTCAGCACTGATTTCATATGGATTCAAATGATTAGGTTTCCATTATAGTATTTTCCCTTAATGAACTATTTTCTAGACCTTTTTTATTAAAGTCTTCTAGTTATCATTTGGCATCTGATCATCTCCAATATTCATCTTAAGGGGAAATAATAGTGACTGTGTGTGACAGTGAGGAGAAAACAACTTTCAGATTTTTTTAATTGTCACTTTCTATACCGATTTGTTACATCCAGTGCCGGTTGAGAGGTGCTGGCCCTCTGTGTTGTGAGATGCAGAGCTGCTTGAGGTGGATTACATGTTTTTGTTGCCCCCTAATGAGAGATAAAAGCGGTGAGTTGCTGGGCCTGTGAGGAGAGAAGAGCTTTAAATCTCTGCACTTCTCAAACTCTCCTGCTCTGACTTCCTCCTCCCATTTACACAAACAAAGATGCCCAAAGAAATGAGATCAATTCTTCCATTCTGGAGGTTTAACGCTGGATTTTCCACATAAAATTAACAAATTTATCAACAATTATGTCTATAAATGTAGCATTACTGAAAATCTTAAGCATCTGGAACTTTTTGTAGGTTAAGCGAACTTATTTTGCGTTGAATATATTGCAGGTAATACACAAGAATGTATCAGAATGATTTTTACTAGGAATTTGGATAAAAAAATTACTTGCATATCTCAACTGGAAATGATCAAAATTAATAAACTAACAGCTGAAGGGAAAATTAAAGTAAAATGATTAAAAATACAGCAGGTGATGTGTCAGAGTAGTGAGGGATTGTGTGGCCTAAGGAGTCCAACACACTATGTCACCGTGTGCATAATTATTAGAAAACTTATTTTCTTTAAGCAAAATCAGAGTCAGAGTGAATTAGTCAGAAAAGTCAAAAAATGACCAAAACTCTCAGAGGGATGCAGCACTCTGGAAAATGCTAAGACACTGGAGCATGATCACTGAACCATCAGTCCTGCTGGCTATTGTATTACTATAAAAGGTGCCAATGCCTTTTTAAAAAAAAAAAAACTATTTCTGATTATTGTGATTATGATTTTTCATGTTGAAAATTCTCCCTAGTGAATAAGTACAGTGAAATTAAAGGATAGTTTTCATTTCTAAATTCCTTATTGTTAGAGTATATTACTAAAATAAAAATATTCAGCTGTTTTAACGTTTTTTTAATATATCTTTACCAGTGTTTTCATAAATGCCCACATAAAGATTATCAGAATAATGCGAGATATTATATATATTCTAGTGCAGCTCTGTGGAACAATCTTTGAAAATTGATAATGCCTGTTTATGCCAACGAATATTATATGTGCCTTTAATACTTATAAAGAGTGGATGCTACTGTTGGCCCAGAAGGAGATAAAACACCTGGGATAGAAGTCCTAACGTCAGTGTACAGTAGGAGCAGGAGGAGCAGGAGCAGGCAGGAAGGGGTGGATGGAGAGAGGGATAAAGATGGAGGTTTGATAGGTGGAGGCAGTGAGACACATGATGGAACAAGTTAGTGTTCAGACAAGAACGCAGGAAGACGTGTGGATGCAAAGTTTTCTATAGAGAAACATCAAGATTGGTACAATTAAATATGAAGATCTCAGAGGGATGGATTATGAAAAGTCAGAAAGGTGGCATCAAAGTTGGAAAGGTGAAATGGATTATTTATATATTTTAAAAGAGAGAGAAATGTTAGAGAAGATGAACAGACAGTAGATGATCTGCTGGGCAGACCTGTGCAGCTTAAGACGATAGAGAAGAGGTGGAGGCTGGAGGAACTCCAGGAACACAGAGCCTCCACCAGCCCCATCTCCTGCTTATACCATGGAGATCAATGAATGGCAGCACTTAGAGCGAAGACACACAGAGTGTATTGTGAAGGAACTGTCAAGCCACTGACAACACAGTGGGTAAACACACATAGCGCTATTCATGGCTGCATCACACAACTACATGTATGCGCAGATGGAGATGCACACCCACTTGCGCACACGGAAAGGCGTGCACTCACACACACCTTTTGACATTTAGACACATCAGGCGAGTGCAGACCTTTGGCTTGGGGAGGTGTAATATTTCAGTAATGTGATGGAGTTTGATCCAGGGTGTCCAGTGTCCCATAGAGCTGCTGTTTTATTAGCACAAAGAGCACTCAGGGGCTCTCCAGTTCTCTCACTCACACACAAACACACACATGCTTATTTGGACGCTTCGATAACCACAGCAGATCCAACAGTGAAGGAAACACATACTTGACTGTAAAATACCAATAGCATCCCATCCTTGGTTGGCTGAAAATGGCATCAGAATATAAAATAAATATTCTGGTACAACACTGAATGTTCTTCTAAAAAAAAAATTTGGGACAAAGTTTTGGGGCAGCAACAATCTATTGATACCTCGGAAGTGGGATGCACCCCCTAGACCAGTATTTCCCAACCCTGGTCCTCGAGGCTCACTGCCCTGCATGTTTTAGATGTTTCCTTGCTTTAGCACAGGTGATTTCAATTAGTAGGTCTTTGCTGAACAGCAATCAGCAGCTGAATGAGGTGCATTAAAGCAGGAAAATTTCTAAAGTATACAGGGCAGTGTGCCTCGAGGACCAGGGTTGGGAAACACTGCCCTAGAGGTTACCAGACCATTTCAGGGTCAACACAGAGAGACACCATCCATACCACACTCACAATGCAGGGCAATTCAGAGTGGCCAGGTAGAAACCAGGGTACACACATGCATGGAGAACATATGACTTACACACACAGGCTGCAGTAGAGATGTGAACTTTAAACCTTCTGACTGTTAACCATGCTATGCATTTTCTGCTAATACAGAAAATGCTAGTGCATTTAGCAGTCCCTCCAGGATGTTACATTTATTTTTGTCATTGTTGAAGTTTAAAATAACCTTTTTCAAAAACTTGTAGTCAAATATATGAATTTCTTTAAGATTTTTTTGCCATAAGATGGTCACAAAAATGTAATTAATGATTAAAAGACTATTTGAAAGTGAAAATAGTGTTTTCAAGAGTCTTTTTGAAAGAGCACCCTTAACACAAATAAAATTGCAAGAGTTGTCAAAATGCAAAAGACGAATATCATCTTGGTCATTCAAGGTAACATGAACTATATACAAAGTATAAGCAAATCCTACGGAACACTGAACGTTCTTCTCAAAAAATAACATTCTGAGTAGAAATATCGTTGAGTTTTAGGCCATGCCATCTCCTTACTGCAGTGGCACAAATAATAAAAATCCTTTTGCAACTGACTGATGTTAAGCTCTTCTGGTAAATAACAATACACTTTATCTTCCTGAATAAACTATAACTCAGCAAACATTCTGAGACCATTGTGTGTCTTTGCTGTTCAGTTCAGCTTGACTCTGTTATTTTAGAAGGCGTCCTCAAAAGAATTAACTCCTGGGAGGAAACGTATCATCCTCATTATTCCAAATATTCTAGGACTAATTGCATGTGATTGTCAAAATGCATTGATTATGTAGAGACTGCCATATGGTCTAAAAGCACTGATACTGGATCTACTTGTTCATGTGCAGTAGCCTAGTTAAGTCTCCATACCATTCCCATGGCTATATCTAGAAAACAGTCAATGTGAAATTTGAACAACTTGATGTCAGTATGCTTTTTCCCCAATATCGATATGAACTTACTATGCTCTTTTATGCCAAACACTACCAGGGGAACATCAGCAGCTCAGGTATTGACAGAGAAAGGAGGGTCCAGTTAATGCACAGACTGTGACTGCAGAGTGGATCATATTAACACATCTTATTGATGTGGCTTATAACAGATATCATATTCATGCAGTGCATGATGTGTGGAAATGGTCCATATGAACTGGTGATGTAGCTCAAAGTTTCATCTTGTGATCACATAATAGACTAATGACATTAAGAAATCATCATATTATGTGAATCATCCTCATAAGACTTGCATTTGCTTTTCACTGACACCCACAGAAAAAACTCTGGCTGGAAGTTGGCCCGGGAAGTAAAACAAATCACTTTTCATTTTACCTACGCAACATCAGCGCGCTGAACAGACGAGCTATGTGTGCATCTTTACACAATTATAATCTGTCTTTATGGACAATGCTGTTTAGTTTGAAAATAAATTGTGTAAGCTATTCTAAATGCCAGCGCTTCTAGTCTTGTGATAATGTATGACATGGAAAATGTATTGTAAGAGTCATCATAAGACTTGGATTTTCTTTTACTGCTTGCACTGGAAATGATTACCAGCTTTATTAACTGTGCATCCTGGAAGGCTTTAAGCATTTTGTTGTGATTTGTTACTTAATGTTTTTCTAGTTTATTTCTACAAAGCTATCTTTAGTGCAGCTGCTTTTGTTTGTTTCCATCCATGCTTGTTCCATCGCCAATATGATGATCCTGGGTTGAGTGAACACAAAGGATTTGTGCACACAGACAAAGTCACATCTGGAAATCAAATGGCACTGACGTGTGTATGTAAGAATAACAAAGAAAAAATGTAAAATAATTTTAATTGTTGAGAGCTGTGTTAGCTGAATGAATATGTACAGAAAAAAGAAAAATGTATTTAATATCAGACAAGAATACTGCTTGTTAGTTACTGCCGGCGTAATGAACCCATGCATTAGACTACAAAGAAAATCATTTGGAGGAATAAACCTTTTTTCATTGCTTCTGAGGCATGTTTTATTTAAAACTGATTGCCTAAAGCATGTAATAAAGAAAAAAAAATTGTGAAAAGATATGAACAGAGATTCCATATCTAAAAAGAGCAGCCACAGTTGTCTTCAAGCTCTTAATCAGCCACTCTGAAAGGATCAGACAAGCTGGTGGGGAGTTGGGTATCATTGTGTGCACCAGACTGAATATGCTGAAGGTAAAGAATAAATGGTCTACAAGCAGCTTCATGTTGCTGTAACCACAATGGCCACTATTATTACCAATTATAAAGTTCAGTATGTAGATACAGGAAGAAATGCAATCCCAGGTTGGTCAAATAGTAGAAAACAAGCCAAAGAAGCCATCTGAAACCCTCCAAGGCTTGCTTCAAGGTTAAGATGTATCACGTTCTGATTGCAAAACCAGTCACATTTTGAAGCTTTCTAGGCTCCATAGATGACAAGGGTTAGCTGGACAGAGGACATTGCCATCACTGACAGAAAAACACAAACAAGCCAGACTGAAGTTTTCGGAAACACATGTTAACAATCCTTGAAGTTTTCAAAAGAGCTTACTTTGGACTGACGAGACAAAACTAAAGTTTTTTTGGCATTAGCTTCACGAAAACAGTAGAGGAAATGAAGCTCAAGCCTGGTTCACACAGCAAGATTTTCATGCCAATCTTCCCCTTCTGACAAACTTAAAGACAGGCTGATTATTGGGATTTCTCTTAAGATCATTTTAATAGACATTCCTGTTGAGTGGTGTGCTATGACTGATCTAGTCTGCTGGGATGCTCTGATCTAAAATTGGGAATTTTCAACATTTGAATATTTGGGCCAAGACTGCATTGTCTGTTGAATGTGACATTGAGAAATCAGAAAGCAAAGTGACAAAGACATGGAAGGGAATCTAAAATAAAAAAGACAAAACAACTGCCGTGATGGACCACCACAAATGCATGGTGATGTTCAAAATGTTGTATTTGTGTACAAATTTTGTATATGTTTGTATAACTTCTGTATACTATTCATTTACATACACATGCATGCAAACTCTTGTCTAGAACTTCTGATTTTCTGTGCACTTCCTTAAGAATTCTGAGGTCAACATACGCTATAATTACCTGGATGATAAGAAGCTTCAATAATGACATAAGGCATGAACTGACAGCAATCCTTCCAGACAGAAACACGGCACCCTCCCTGTCCTGGACCTGATGGATTAGTCAAAGTCTGCAGGGTCACAGCGAGATGGGCCAGCTCAAAGGGAAGGAGGGGGTTGTGAACACCAAGGAGTGTTTGCTCCCTCTCACCTCTCCTGGCCTTTGGGGTGGACAGTGATAGGATTGGGCCTATCTGAGCCAGAGGGTAGTTAATGAATGAGGGTGTGATATTTGCGCGTGTGTGTGAGTGTGTGTCTGTGGAGCTGCTGACAGTGCGAAGAACATGTGTTATGAATTTATCAGAACGGGCGCCCGGGCCATCATCAGGAGCACCGGGGTTCATTTCCAAATGTTCTGGACTGCTGGGATGAACGGCATGCATGACAGCTACCTGACCCCCTCCCCACACACATCTCCCTCCACCATGACAAACACACACATCGACAAGCTGGCCCAGTGCTCGACACTTTAGACTGATTGGGTGAGCAACTGCAACAGCTGGCTGAGGATTAAGGCATGGCCAGATTCAGTGTGTATGTATTTCTCTGCGTGTGTTGGTGTGTGTGTGTGTGTATGGAAGGGACTGTCCGGTCCCTCTGGCACCTGTCATCTAAACCCAATCCTTGTCCTCCTAAGCTTGGTGGATGAACATAACCCAGACCTCCTCTGGGACCCTGTTCTCCTGTCCTAAAACAGCGTCAGGCTGAGTTGATGAGTTCAGCTGGGTGGCAGGGCCAAGCTGGGGAGCAAATCAGGGGCAAATAAGACTGAGACTACAGACGAAAAGGGAGGGGAAGTTTGGATCGACACAGATGTTAAGAAAACAGCAATAAACTAAAAACTAGCTTAAATAAGAGCATGAAAATGATACGGTAACAACCGTCACACCACTGCTGGGTTAACCCTCAGGGAGAAAATTATGGGAGCCAAACAGCTTATGTGGATCAAACCCATATTAATGGGACTTATAACACATGAGGGTGAAAAGGGTCTGACAATTTTACGCCTACATCTGTGAAACAGCATGACCACATTCACTGAGACACTGGTGAGAGAACACACACCGAGTCCCATTTGGGATTCATTCTGCTGAGAGAAGGCAACACTCAGCTCTCACCACCCAGCCTACCACTTGTCTGATGACTCTATTTTCAGATTCCCCCCAGACCCAACACCAGTGCATCTTCCTAAACACTCTTTAGCCTGTAGACTTAACACACTCAGAAATCCTAACGCCAAGCAGAGCCACATAGAAATGCAGAATGCAAAATGTAGCAGTTAAAAATACAAGAGCAAGAGGGTTCTGAGTTTGAATCCCTCTTGCTCTTGTAAAGAGTGTGACGGCTTTTCTTCTGCATGAACTTTGTATGTTCTCCTTGTCCATGCATGGGTTCTGTCTGGGTACTCTGGTTCAAACTGATGTGTTAATTGATTCCGAATTGTCCTAGGACTTAGACGAGTGTGAATGGTTGTTTGTCTTGATCATCCCTGTGTGCCTCTGTAATAGACTGGTGACCAGTCCAGAGTGTACCTCATCTTTCCCCCACTGACAGCTGTGTAATATCAGAGAATCCTGTTATCACCCCCCACAGCCAAATGGCAACACTGCAGATACCCATTGTCTTCCAATCCACAGGTTGTTGGCCATATCTCTTGATGTTAGAGTCAGTGGGATGTGACTCTGCTATGTGATGCTATGTGGAATCTTTTGAGACACACTGTTTGAGATTTACAGTAATAATTACAATATGTAAGATTTAAAACTATTGTCTGCTTTTAGCTGCTCCATATCTGAAACTTCCCTTAGATTTACACAAGAAAAATGGTTCAAGTCTGATAAAAAAATCTCAATTGTTCCCCCTACAAAAAAGTAATCATGTTTTTAGCCTTGCCATCATCATTCCAGTAAGTTATAGCTGAGCAAATGTTATTTCTATAGCAGCTGTCACCAATACAAATCACCAAGAAATCACTACAAAAAACGTACAATGGTCTTTTAATCATTACAATTTTTATTCAGGACTGGTTTTGGGTTTGGTTCTATATCTGCAGAATAAACACCAATAATCACTTCTGAACATTTACCTCCTGAACTGTGGAGTTTGACAGTTTGCATTTCTACTCTTAAGGAAATGAGCAATGACCACATTTAGCCAATAGAAGTGTACTCACGTTGCGTAGACTGTCCAGTTGTGAATGGAACAGAGGCAACATGCGCTAGACATCAGATAACTCCTAATGGGATAACTGCGAGTGTGTGTGTGTGTGTGTGTGTGTGCGTGTGTGTGTGTGTGTTTGTAAGGGGGCATGGGGAGGGGTTCTGTCACTTTATGACCTTTTCAAAATGCAAAACAGATGACATAAATCAAGCTGGACACAATGACTGGACTGATATGGAAATAAACAAAAATGTTTTTATGGATTGATTTTTTTTAGCCTAAAAATTCACATTTTCATTGTGTCATCATTCAACCATAAGCTTCAAGATGATGACACAATTTCTTGTTGACACGCTGACCTCCTAGAGCAAATGGTTCAACAGTACAGCCTATTCTGCCTTAAGCACTCCATATTCTGTCAGAAGTAAACTGTAGCATGTGAATGCTGTACCTTTGGCTAAGACTGGTTGACTAGACAACACAAGACTTCATCTGACAAACTGCTTCACACTTTAGGAATAAAAACTGAACATTTCTGGTTAGCTACACAAGGTGTTAATGTATCTAAGCGGAGCAGTAGAAAAACATTTTCTCATATTTGTTCCAGTGTCACACAAATTCCAAACTGAACTCCAGCTTCTGTGTTTAAAATAATACATCCAGCAGCTGTTGACTCACTTCTGTGTGCCCGAGACGAAGACATTAACAAGCATGAAAAATTTAAGGATTATTGCGGATTACAAAAAAATGCATTACATGAAATGTATTTTTAGTGACGTGCAGATTGTGCTTTTGTGTCCAGCATGAGCAACGCTGGGAGGTTTAGTCATGTTCGGCCTTCTACTGCTGTGTCAGATTGGCTAGTTTAATCAGCTGTGCATGAATAGGTGTGTGTGAGTGTGTGTTTGTGTGAAGTCAGGTCTTTCCTGACCCTGGGCAGATCGGTGTGATGGAAAGCAGAGCCTGGCTCTGCTTATTATCGCCCGGCGCTCAGAAACACACACACACACATATACAGACACACACACTTATGTACGTACATATGAACTAGAAAAGAACATTTGTAAGAAATATGGATGCGTCGCTTTACTGTGGACTGATCCACTTCAACTACTGGGTTAAATTATACCTTATGCATAAAGCAAGTTTGACATGCAGACCTCCATCCCTGTCAGCCTCTGACCACAGACAGTTTGTGTTACACCTCAGAGGATCAAAACTTTCTCTCAACAAAACCTTTGGTGTAAAGATCCAGGAAAACAGTCACTGCATGAATAAGAATGACTGGAGAAATAAAATGTTCCCACGTTAAGCACGCATGCACACATTCACACCCAAGAATTTCTTCACCTTGGCTAGGGAGAGGGGTGAACCTCTGGAAGACAAGCAGAATCCTCAAAATGAATGCTGCTTTGCACAGGCTGGTAGCAAACGTACCAAAGTTTGACTATAAATGTAACCAATTCAGCTTCAGACTGGAAAAAGATCATAAAACTGGTGATTCACAGAAGGGAGGAACATTTTAAACAGGCTGTGAATCAAATGTTTGGCTTGGCTCACTGCGTTTCTGGTGTAATGTAACAAAGACAAGTGAACAAAGCTGTTTTTCTCTCTGGATGATGCTGTTCGTTTAATGAAGAACTTCATTATGACACTTTGATACTTTGATATGCTAGCAGAAAATGTTGGTAGTTTCCACTCAGATGCATTGCAAATCTAGGGCAAATTCAAACAAAATGATCAGGTTGTATTGAGGAAAGATTTGGGTAGACCAAAGAAAAATTCAGTGTCTCAAATCTATATGACTTTGAAAATAGAAGATGGACAAAAAAGAAATGGGCAGGAACAGGAATCAATGTTTGTGGCTAAACTGCGAGACAGAAGACAATAACATCTCTGAATAGAAAAGCCAAACTAGAACCATCATTAAAGCTGAAACAGAAGGTCCAAAGCAGCTATGGGCAGCGGATGAGTGAATGAAGAAGAGATTTTTTAATGACATATTTGATATAAAGGCTCTACCCAGAAAAACCTATCTGTTAGTAAGGACATTGATTGATAAAGAAAATTGTTTTTATAGCTCCTTCCCAACAGCAGAGCCTGCCATAAATTGTGGTCAGGCTTGTTAGCATGACCACAATCATGGCTGCAGCAGTCCGGCAGTCTTGAGCAGTATGTGATTGACAGCCGTAAGACCCGCCTCCTGGCTCTGATTAGTTGTTTTTGACTGAGAGTGATGTATTTTTTCAGACGAAAGTAGGACCACAGGAAAGAGTCAGAGTCACAGATAATCTAATTCATGTTATACTGTCATGAAATAGTGATGGTTTTAACATACATGTCAATAGTGGGAACAGTTTGGCAGAGGACAAAAAGAGAAAAAGCAGAAAAACAACCAATTCCTGAGAAAATACTTATTTTCGCTTATTTGCTAAATATACTCGTTGAAGACATAAAGAAGCCACTCCACGCTTTAAATAGAAGTTTCTGAGGTTTTGAAATAGGAAACTTTGTGTTTAAATTAAGCTTGTTAAGGGAGTAATTTAAGCCTGAAGCTCATTGCTTTGTAAGGAAGGGGAAACACTTAGCCGATTAGCTTATGGTCTCTGAACGGCTGTTCACACATCTATTGTGGATTTTAGTCAATATTCTGGGTAAATAATCACTATTTATTTAAGCAGTTGGGTTTCTGGTGTTGAACAAAGACAAACCAAGCTGAACATGTTGCTCACAAACTGAATTGTAGCTTTTATAACATGTTGCTATGGCAATATCTGCACAAAGGCTGATCCCACTTGCAGCTGTGTCGCTGCAACACAACATATCAGGAGCTATCGCCACCACAACGTTTGAAGACAGCAAAGTGGAGAAAATCCACAACTTTGAGTGAGAGTCAGAGAGAGTTCTCCACTCGGGACGCTATAAAACTAAATTGTAGGAAAAATTTCAGTTTCTCATCTTGGGGTGAGGTCAGAACTTTTAAACCTTTTTAGAACACTATTACAATACATAGCACTAAAGAATGTATACTTTTCAATGAAAATAATGCTTATGGTTTCACCAAAATGAAATTATAACCTGTGTTTCGCTCCCTCAGTCTACTAAAGTTCAGTGTTCACAGATGATTCCATGGCAAAGGCTGGTAAGACAGAAGCTAACATCCTTATTGGAAAAAGAGACAGAAGCTGAAAACCTCTGAAAATATATATTCCCAGCTAGATAATCCAGATGAAAACTGGCTAAAAATAGCTTTTGTCTACACATCTTCCCAGGCTTTGTCTACTTGTTGGCAGTCAACATGAAGGGGTTACACATAGCAATGTAACTGAACAGTCTTTGTGAACACTTCCAGGCTGCAGAGGAAGTTTTGGGAAAACTTTAAAAACTGTTTTCACTGAATTTTAGAATCCAAATTTTCAACATTCAAACAGCCATTTCTTCTTCATTTCTTGTTTTGATTTTCATGCGTTTGAGATCATTGGATAGTTTAGAATCCTTACTTTTAGACTCTGTAAATAACTAAAACGACAGAGGAGATTTTCCTGCCTTTGCTGCGGTCAGTCACATATTTAAAAACATCTTTTAATAAAAGTTACCGATTGTAGCTGGTGTTTGTGCAGATGTCCTCTAAAGTGGGGATCCATATTATAGATACATAAAATATGGTTTCTATATAATTTTTGTCATCCAAAAGAATTTATTTGAAATGCAGCAAAAATGTGACTACTTTTTAAAAAGTAGAATTTCTCTGAATATTTTGATAAAGTGAAACATTTTTTTCCTCCTCATGAGGGCCTTCTGGAAAAGTGTTGCTGTGATGCCTCCACTTGATATGAATACACACATCTGACTCATTTTCCCGGCCCAGAGAGTTCACCACTTCAAGGCAATGATTTACTTGTTCAAATCCTCCCTCTTGTTTGATCCCGTGGGGAGCTGGAGCAGAAGTGAGGGCAAAGCTAGGTTACAATGTATGTTTTTGCCATCTTTCCCCTCCCTTCTCTACCTCTCTGGCTCTTCTGCTTAGGTCGGCCATTTTGTAATTTATGGCTGTCATAAGGCTCGCCGTCGGCCACGAACAGTGTGGGATTATATGAATCGCTGTCTGCTGGCATATTTCATGAAGAAGATCAAACAAAGCTAAGTGATTTCTTTTTCTGAGGGCCATAACTTTTAGTGAAGCTTCTTTTCACAGCATTGGTGGGAATGAGCTTGCAAATCCTTGTTCTAAAGCATCCAGTCCACTTTGAATTTATGTATACACACACCCACACACACACCACTACACACCCGCACACACACGCACACGCGCAGATATGTATATGTATACATATAATGTATGTGTACTTATATATATATATATATATATATATATATATATATAAATAATGTATTCTTTAGTATTAATTTATGTATATATATTAATTTACCTGATACTAATTTATTAGGTAAAGGTCAAACTAATGTTATTAGACGATGCACATTGCAACAATATAATAATTTCTATCCTTCTATACACAATATAAAAACATGAGTATTTAAATCTTTCAATACTGAAGTAATTGAATTATGTCTGCTTTTATTTACATATTTTTGGCCACATTTATAAAAATAGAGCTGCACTATATATCAAATCTCCAGCTTTATAGCTGTATCAATGAGTGCAATATTGCAAACACAAAGAACAGGCTAGATGCAATATTTTGCTGAATATTATGTTGCCGGTTTCATGGATTCAGCCACTGCATATCTGTAAAATATCTGGCCAGTCATTTGGGCTCTAAGTGTCCTTAATGTCTACACCACATGACAGCTTTTATAGGCTGAGATACTGCAGCTCACTGAAAGTGATAGGAAAGTTGTGTAAACGTTGTCCATTTATAAAGCAAATTTAAGACCAAAATGTAGTCTATTAAGAATTTAATTGCGCAACATTAACTGACAAAACCTCCATGTTGTGCACATATATCTGTACTGTTAATTTGGCTACACTTATATATACAATGGTCAAACAAACAGTTGCTCGGAGCAACCATCAGATTCTCACCTCTTGAGAAAATATTAGAATATTATAACTAACTTATCCTAAAAGTCTTCACTCTAGAATACAACTTAATGTTAAGAATTTACTATTTATTTAATCTTGTAGGGTCATTGGAGCTGGTTGCCATTTCCAGCAATGCTGCAGTAAACTCAGAGCATGTATGAAGCAGCTTCTTTATGTTCAAAGTTTAGAAAAAAAAAAGTTCCCCTCCTTCATCAATGTGTGTTTTTCTTTTCTTTAGAGTTAATATACTAATCTGGTTCAAGAATTGACTTTTCTTTTAATTCTACCAGCTGTATTCCATTTATTCCATCTTTGTTCCGTTTGTTAGCCAAACCATGCTGTGAGGGTAACCCCGTTGTCTTAGCCTCTGTCCACACTAAATGTTTTCTCCATGGGGATAAACAGACTTTTTAAAAAACTGTTTGTGCTGTATATCTAAGGAGTGGATAAATATGTCCAGGTCCACCTAATGCATACCCACAATCACTCTCAGTGATTTTATTAAACCTTAATGTTTTGTCACATTCGCCATGCTTTCTCATGGTCTCCTTTCACGCTGTCAGTGACAGAAGAGAAAAAAATGAAGTCAAATTGTTTTGGATGCATCTTCACCCTAACACTACTTGAGTCATGCACTCACATGACATGCCAAACAAACAAATAAAAGTGGATAAATGCTCATTGATCCTCCTTTTTACATTGTTTGATTATATCTTTTTCATTTCCTATCACACATATTACTTGAATAAAATTATAAAAAAAATAATCTATGAGGGACAGGAATAATTCTGAGTAAACTGCAGGTATCTGGTGTAGATGCAGACTGATTTTGTTTGAAAACAGAGAGAAAATGGTCTACATTAAAAATGTGTGTAGTAGGGTATCTGGTGATAATTTGTTGGTCTTTTTAAGTGGCTTGTTCATTATATCTCTGTTGTTCAGACACTGTTTAAGTGCCATTATTGTCTTTTAATAATAATTATGTTTTGGTTATGAAAAGATTAAATGCAAAATAAAAAGTAAAGTCCGACAGCCTCAAGAAATTAGTAGCGTTTGTTCTTCATAGTAATATGCAGTATCGTCTCCATTATTAGAGTGCAGTTTGCATGTCTTATGGCCTGAGTCAGTTTGGCTAGGTCCCCCTATACCCCCTCTATACACACACAAAAAACTAAAAACAATAAAACTGAAGGAGAGATAAATTCAGTCTAAAACACATGGACTGCCATTTGTGCACCTTCGCACGCAAACTGCACCAAAGAGGGCCGATGAGAGGCTGGAGCAATTTTTCTGCAGCACTGGTGTCAGCACTGAGAAAACAGAGGCCAGTCGTTGACGTACCAGATATATGAGTGTTATTCTTCCTCTGTGTATATGTGTGTGTATGTGTATATTCCTGCTGGGACTCCCCTCAGCTAAACCAAACCTCCTACACCTTTTCTTCCTCTGAACTTCATCTCTCTTTCCCTCTTTCTGTCTCAGTATGGAAGGATTAATGATCCATCTGAGTTCCCTCCATCCTCCCAGACTTTCTCACAGAGCAGATGAAAATGAGGAAGAATGAAGACAGCTCGCTTTGTCGACCATCTTTCATTCATCTTCACCTTGGGACTTTAAAAAAACTAAAATGTATCCTGGAAAGTCCTTTTCACTTTGCAAACCGAGTAAGCTCAATAGCAGAAGCTAACCTTGGTGTCAATAGCAGCTAATGGTTAGTCAGTCGCTGGATTCTCACAGTGTTTAGTAATCATTTTCTGTTTTATGTCAATTACACAACATGTTGCAACACGGACATTTTAAAAGTGGTGACGGCTTCCTTAGTGCTAATGGAACCGAGTGTTGTCAGCTAGCCTGGCAGCAAGTCTTCATTTGCCAACACAATAAGGCAACTAAGAAACTACGTACTTATTTTAAAATAATAGTCTTAAATGGAGATTCAACTGGTCTTCAAGATTTAGGAACACATCTTTATAACCTGGGCTCATGACAATAGTTAACACTTATTTCATCAAAGTCATGCTGACAACTGAAAACTGCTCTATGAACCAGACTTCACTTCGAGGAGTGTAGTATATGTAATATCTGCTGGCACAAGATTTCCTCCTAGACCTTATCATTTTAAAATGTAAAGTATAAAGAAAACCTCTGTAATGCAACAGCAATAAGACTGTGTTTTGACACAGCAACTGGTGTGACAGAGAGTGATCCCAAGATTTCACCATTTCAAGAGACATTGTCTTCATAAACTTCTATACATCATAAAATACAAGAGTCAACACTGACCTGTTGGAGTCCGTCCCATTTCACCAGCAGGACCACATGGAAAACACAAACAGATTGAGAGTGATCAGAGGAAGGTTGAGAGACACATGTTCACCATACTGGATGTGCCACAAGAACAAGCAGAGTGGATTCACAAATCACAGCCTAATTAGTGCTGCACTCCAGGTGGTGACAGTTCAACTCTGTGGGGAGCAGGGCCAGCCGTGTGTGTGCGCGTGTGTGCATGGTGTGTGTGTCAAGTGTCAAAGACCCGCTTAGCACCTCATCACCTTTTGACCTCATGAGACTGTCACACTGTGAGTAACATTACAAACGCATTGTTTTAAAATGGTGAGGCTGGTAAGAGCAGGACTGTATTTGACTTTACAACATGTAGTTTGCAGTAAGTTAACACTGTGATAAAAACGAACTAACACATTTATATCTGTCTGAAGCTTAGAAACAGTCTGTTGTATTTCCAATATCTTTACTTATACATATATATATATATATATATATATATATATATATATTTTTTTTTTTTTTTGTTTGATTAATTTGAATAATACATCACACAGCTAGAGAAAGCTTAACTTAGATAAATATCAGAGGCAGAGAGCTTCTGCTTTTTACCGGCGACAGTAAGAGCGTTACTATGGCGCTGTTAAAAATAAGGGATGTAGGATATGTTGGTATTAACATAGGTCCTATGTTTACTGATGTTTATTTTCATCTTACTGACATTTGTGTGTATTAAAGGAGTGTTAGGGGAGGAGTTTGTCCATGTGGTGTTTGTGTGGTCATGTGAGAGTGAAAGTGATACAGTACAAGTTTGTGAGGTGTTTAACTGAAGCAGAGAAGCAATGTCAGCAATGATGTCATCTTTCCACAGTATCGAAACAGTAGAAAAATAGATGGAGTAAATGTAACATCTGGTAATGCCAGTCATCGGCCATAAAAGCACTATTAATATTGGATGTTGATATTGGACAAAATGTTCATATCGATGCGGAGAATGAATACTGTTTGATTCTCTCAGTGACTCATTCATAAGTCAGACGTGCAGTTGGTGAAATTCTTCCTATCTCATCCAGTAATGGCAGGATCTGTCAGCTGATGTGGGTCTGTGGCCACCATGTCTGGGATAAACTCAAGCCAGCTGATTTCTACCCTTCACCACATTGGTCCTTTCACAAAACAGAGATGCCACCTTATAGTGATTTATAAAAGGGGCTAATATATGCAACAAACTACACACACTCACAACATAAGGGAGACTTGGGGTAATCAATAAGGCAATAAACACTACATTGAGGATGCAGTACGTGGGAGAACCTATTTGAGAACGCAGAAACTCAGAATAGAAAGACCCCAGACAGGATCAATCTGTGAGCCAGCAGGATTTTTACTGCTCCACTATGCAGCCCTTGAACAAACTGCTCTTATAACTGAGGTGTCTACTATTAGCAAACAAAAGCACATGGTCAAACAGATCCCAGCAGAGAAGATACCCTCCACTGGGTGAAAGTTTCCCTCCACAGCAGCCAGACCACCTAGCAATGGGAGCCTGGTGACAAGTGCTCTGATTATTATGCCTGCACTCTCTGCCAGGGATAAATTTAAGTGTTCCCATAAAGTCCAGAAGAAATAAGACTTGGGAATGGCCTGGCCTGTGTCTGTGTGAGAGAGGAGAAAAGTGAGTGTGTGCGTGGTTGGGGTCTCCTCTGGTCAGTGCTGTCGCACAGTCCAGGGGATAATAATAGGATGTGCTACAACTAACTGAGACCAAAGCTGGACTTCCCATGTCTCCCACTCGCTGGTGGCACTTGTGTTATTCTATAAACACTTGCCCACCCCATGTCCCCCTTTCCTCATGCAACCCATCCCTTATGCTCACATCTCGTGCTTTGCCTACATAAGGCACCTCCCTAGTGCATAAAGAAAACTGTTAAAAACATGGGGACATTGCAGACAACTCTCATATCTCCCAAGGAAATGTGGATTTGTTGTTTATCTTTGATTAAAAATAACTTTGGGAAAAAGCCGATCAATACTTTCCCTGTGACAAAAGGAACAAGGGGGAGAAGGGAGGTGGTGGAGGAAGGCAGCAAATAGAAGGGGAGGAAAAAAGCGTGAGAATTTTGACGACATTTAAAAATGTGTGTCTGTTTGCGTGTGACGGGTTGCTTGGAGTCATTCCCATGGCCTCATACAGTAGCCCTGACACAGCTACTGACTGCTCTGATGTTTTAACACTGACAAAAATGGCTGACTTACACAAATAGCAGGACAGTAAAGGGCTTAGAGGAGACGCTGGGATCCTTGTATGCTATATAAAGGCCTTCTGAGGATGGGAGCACTGCGAGGCCAGTCCTGCCTGTGCTTTCCTTGGCTTCTTTTAAAGGATCTGAGTATGGTTTCTGTCAGAGATGCACGTCCATTTTTCACCCCATTAACAACTATCATTACCAGCCCAACTGGAGGTTATAATTGAGCCAGCTATGGAAAAGAGTTGTCAAAACACAATTAAATTCCAAACTACGTTGAGAGAGAGCAGCTATAATCATATTGCCGTCTTTCCTTTCCCAAAAATAGGGAAGAAAAACATGAAAACCATTATTTTACATTGGAAGGGTTTGAAGGGGAGATTATACAGACGGGTGATCTGAGCGGACTAAACGATAGGGCTACTGAAAACATAACAAATAGTCACTCTTGGTGTCATGGATGAAGAATGGACATATTATAAGCCTTGCTCAAGGATAAAACGCCAAGATTTTTAAAGAGGCTCAATTTGGAGAGGCTTCAAATACAGTCACAACCACTGAAGGCTGCAAGATAAATTATAATAGCGGGAAGTAGGGTTTCCATGATGAACAAACTACTTACTCTCTGTCAGGATGAGAAGGTTGTAAAAATCACCACCACAATTTCTATTAGGCTCAGTGACCTGATAGAGAGAAACTCTGTAGAGTCAATCTGCATCGATTTATGAAGAAGCAAAATCAAACTGCTGAAAAACACTTGGGTTCCTACAGAACTCAACATGGTGCAGCCTTTAGCAACACATGTTGGCCTATTTATCCCAATTCATTCCTTAACTAGTGAATGGATATGAAATATGTTAGTCTTTACAATTCATTTTTAAATCCATCCATCCATTTTCTGTACACCCTGGTCCCTAGAGGCGTGCTGGTGCCTATCTCCAGCAAACGTTTTGGGTGAGAGGCGGGGTACACCCTGGGCATGTCGGCAGTCTGTCGCAGGGCAACAGAGAGACAGACAGGACAAACAACCATGCACACACACACGCAGTCACACCTAAGGACAATTCAGAGAAACCAATTAACCTGACAGTCACGTCTTTGGTCTGTGGGAGCCAAAGTACCCAGAGAGAACCTACACATGCACAGGGAGAACATGCAAACTCTGTGCAGAAAAATCCCGGGATTGGAATCGAACCCAGGATCTTCTTGCTGCAAGGCAACAATACCACTGTGCAGACCTATTTTTTTAAATCTTGGACATAAAGGTATTGTATAATATCTACTTCACTCATCGCAAAGGAGATGGGAGGATGAATTGAGGGCAGCCCTCAGTTATAATCCAAATTTGCTTGTAAGTTAGGCTTCAACCAAATTGTGGTCAGAACACCAAGTTTCAAGGTTATTAATTCCATTTTATAAATTTGGGCTATAAAAACATTCATCGATATAACTGAATTTTAAAATGATTCACCAAACCCCTAAAAACAATTTTTTTTTCACTCGGAAAGTGAACAAAAACTATAAAGTTTTCAACTTACAACAGACTAAAGATAAAACTGGTTTTAAATTTGCGAAAAGATGTAGCAGTGTGTTCTCACTGTCAGGCACAAGAGAGTTCTGTCATTTTGGGCCTTTGATGAACATCCCCATTCCTACAGGGTGGTCACATGTAATGGAAGTAATACCCAACATAAAACAGAAAGAGCAGGAAATTGATTTTGCAGTTTTTTTTTTTTTTGTGGATATAACCACAATACACCGAAAACTAAACAACAACAAAAAAACATTCCGAATTAACACCAAAGCTTTGAAGGTCAAAGTGTTTAGTTCGAGTTGTATATGAAAACACTTCTTCCTTCTAATGCTCTTGTTCTGCTGCCACCTGATGAAAAGTGACATGCTTTCTTTGTAGCAACATCTATTGTTTAAGTTGAGAAGTTCAGTGAAAGGTGGTAAACAGCGGAGGAGAAACCTACAATCTGTTTGGCATGTTATGCTACAGCAGTTCCAAATGTAAATCAGGATTGGTGCCTGATTGCTGTATGTAACCATGGTTACATACATAATGGTACTAAAATCATTTAAGGCTCAAACCACAAAACAGCTAGATTTAATGTGTGCTTAGTTTCAAATACACTGAATGTAACATCATTAAAATGCTAGGCTCAATGCTTTTGACATTATATTTTATGATGTGATGAATTTGGTTTTGCCCACTTCCTTAATCTGCTCAGTGAAACGCATGCTTTCATAAATTGGTCCCTCTACCAAAAATCAAAGAAAGTTTACAATGGTAGAAACTTGAACCCATTCAGCAGCAACACTAAATATCAGAGCCTTGGCTTCAGTGCCTCAGTCTTTGACATCTGGCAGCACCGTGCTGTGGGTGTGTTCGGCCCTCTCTTTGGGATACTGTCAGTGGTGGAATTAGTGATACATGCATTTCCAAGTTATCATGTCTTGTTTATGATACTAGGATTTCTCCACAATAGTGTCCCAAAGTTAGTGTCTTCAACCCAGACACCACTGATCTTCTTCTCTGTGA
This sequence comes from Girardinus metallicus, assembly GCA_903067095.1. Classification (NCBI taxonomy): domain Eukaryota; kingdom Metazoa; phylum Chordata; class Actinopteri; order Cyprinodontiformes; family Poeciliidae; genus Girardinus; species Girardinus metallicus. Next base: position 37,521 of record CAEGAE010003694.1, read on the forward strand.
ATTTCCATGTTTAGTGTTTAAATGTTAAACATGACGTGGTAGAATTTCATCATTTGAACAACACTGACATATACAGTGCTATCTAAAAGTATCCACTGATTGTGCTGTGTGAGCTACAGTAATGTGCTTGAATAAAGTACAAGAATAAAGACTACTGAACTATACAGTCCTGGTGGGGTGTGTGTCTGCTGACATAAAGCAGAGAAGGTTGGCTAGTGGAGGGGAGCTGCAGGCCTCTCTGCCTCTGTAATCTGGCTTGATTTATAGAGGCTAGCCCCTGCTTTCCCCTTCCACCTCCACACTCACACACTGGGCCTCCTCCACTGGAGACAGCCTGGCGCACACATGCATACACACATGCACACCCCGTCATGTGAATTGACACACCAACATATCCAGGCAGCACGGACTCAGTTGCACAGTAGTACATGTAACTAAACCACATGTGGCTGTTGCTTAACCAATTACAGTATTTAAAGTTTTTATTTCAGCCATTTTTAAAGTTTCCATTCCCAAGTCAAAAATAGCAGTAAAATAAAACAAAATAGAATTATACAGAAGTAGATAATAAACAATATTTGAATTTTTGTCACTAGCAAGAACACAAGGTATAGACTGAAAAGGTGTAGGTAGACGCATAGGGTTTTTATACCTTCACTTTTTATTACACATACATCATTACCAAAATCAAAACCACAGCACCTTTCCTTTATATTTTTCTAAGTAATATCGCCAATGAATTCAAGCTGATTCTAGAGATAAGCTCATAAAATAAAATAAAAAACAATCTGAATTAAACTTTTCTGTTGTATTTGTTTAGCAAATGATTTTTATACATTTCTTAAATTTAGAGAGTTTAACTTGAATTTACCTTGTCAAAACTATTATTGCACATTTGAACTCCACTGAGGAACAGGCTTATTTTTTTTGTTGCACAACAGTTTGGTTGTATGGCATTTTAAGTCACTTTATATATAACATATAAAGTCATTTTTTATTTAGAAAATATTTTATTTTACTTCGACACAACTGTCATTCCCAAAATGTCTGATATCATACCCTCTTTATATGTAAACAGTTTAGTATCAATGATTCTTGTGAGTTTTGCATAATTTTTGATTTGCTTGTAATGTAACAAATTTTGTTTTGCCATAATTAATGATAATTTATTGTTTGTTTTATTTGTTTCCTTGGGATAGGTTTTTGCAAAGGACTTTTTTTGATATAATAAAGCCTTATTAATACTGATTAAAGAAACAGTCATAAACTGTGTTAATGTCTCCAGCAACTTGTTCAAGTGTTCTACACTGAATGTGTTTTATAAGTTCTATTCATAAATTTCTGTTTTATACAAGAAATTGTATAAAACAGCGGTTAAATGGTCAATGGTGTCATTTATAAGAAGACTATATCCGCTACAAATATGTTATCAATTACAGTAGCAGTATGAGATGTTATTCTACTTGGTTTAATTATTATTAGAAAAAAAGATGGTGCTTTGTGGGGGCTTTTTGTGTTGGGATCTAACAAGACAATGATATCATCACCACAAACAATTTAAACCTTATTGTAATTCAATGAGCTAAGTACACATGCTGAGTAAATGTAGAAACACATTGTTCCTGGAGTTCTGTATACACTAGTTATTCAGGTGTTTTTTTTTTTATCATTGATTTCTACAGTACACATACAGTATATATATCATTTTGCTGCATGTTAAGCTGTATCTATGTATAAATCAACTCCTCCTCCTTTTCTTTTGAGCCTAGAGAACACATCTCCAGTTCCATGTCACACTCATCTATGTCAAGCCATGTCTCAGAGACAGTAATTACATTAAACTTTTTGAACTGACATAGATATTATTTGATTTTTGTAAAGTTCCTACAAAGACTCCAGCTGTTAAAGTGGATGATGGATAAAGCACTTTTCATTGTCACATCACTATTAAGCTGTTTATTGGAATAACTCTCACAGTTGATGATGTTGTTGTAGAAGTGATTTTCTGGATCAATAGGATCCTCAACGTCACATTATTTATGTTTTCTGCAGTCAATGGTTTGAAAGTTCACAATTTCACATGAGGTTTTCACACCTGACTGTTCAACCTACATGTTATTATGTTCAGGGTCTCAAAATGGGGACAAACGGCCCTCCTCAAGCAAAGTCATTTAAACAGAAAGCAAACCTTTGGATTACACACCAGAAAAAGACTAAGGTTCAGGTATTTAATATTTATTTCTTATGTAGAGTGAATATCTTTTATTTTAGGAAACAATTTGAAATAAAAAAAACAAAACTAATTCCTTGAAGAGCAAAATCATCATGACAACAGTATAGATGATAACAAAGGTAGATTTCTCACAGTACTCAAAACTGTGGTTAAGGTTTGCAACAGGATGCAGAAACCACCATGCAAGATGAAAGCTGAACCTTGACACCATTACTTCCTCCTTCAGTTAGTAACAACACTCCTTATATGCACTGTGTTTATCTAATAGAAGAACATGCTCCATATAGTAATATTTTTGTCTAAAACCAAGCATATTTTTGTAAATACATGTTTTAATTAGGCTTAATTAATAAATTTATCATGAGAGGACTTTTCAGATCAAATAAAGATTTGGTTTTAAAGGGAACATATCATGCAAAATTCACTCTTTCAGGCTTTAAATACAATCTTTTGTATACTTTGAGTGTCTAGGAGTGCAAAAAAATGCAAATGTATTCTCTCCTGCTGCGTAGGTATCTTTATTATCTTTTTGGGTTACATTTTTTTCAGTCTGTTCATTTTTCTTTATTACCTATAACATTTTCCTGTATACCTATAACATCACTGGGTTTACTGCGGAACGGCTGAAGTAGGTCATGACTTCCAGCTAATCAGTTTTGTGAATCCACCTTTTTTTTCCCCTCACAGTGATTTTGTAGTCCAAGTTCAGCTATGCTAAAGTTGCAAGCAAACAGGTCAAAAAGTGTGTATTAATCCACACAGTTCCTTACATCACTCCTCTATTAACCCTTTAACAACATTTTTACCAATGTTGGACTGGGAAGTAGCTTGTATAATGAGGCTCCCAGATATGCAGGTCCAGCAGGTGTTTGCTAATTGCTGCTGGCTAGTCTGAAGGAGCTGAGTGGGGGAGCTGTGGAGAGGGCTGCTCTATGAGGTGGAAGTGCAGAAGCTTGGAAAATGCAGCTCCAAGGAGGAGCTTCGTCTGCAAAGCATTTTGCACATGAAGATTAAAAGATTTCTCAAACATGCATGAAAGAATTAAAGCAACATTCAAGGTATGTTTTTGATGTGGGGATATCATTGTAACATAATGTAAAGCACAAAAAAGTTGATTTTATATGATACTGCCCCTTTAAATTGTTCCCAGTGTTCCTGAGTTAGACTGAAGCCACGCAATAAACAATAAAGGACACAGTCAAGGCAAAGACACAATGTTCACTTAATAGAGGCAAGCAGACTGCAACACCTTGATGAGTGTGTGTGTCTGCATTTGTGTATACCATGAATCACACTGTATGGACAGGTGTTTACAGTGAAGCTAGGTTATCTGTCTCCATTACACAACCACAGCCCAACCTCCCAGGCCCATTATCTACTCAGACCTGCCTAAACACACACCCCGAGACAGGAAGCCCCACACGCTAACATTGAGACCCTTTACACAAGGCCATGGAGAGAGCACATAATGGGCCTTTCTTGGGTTTGGGGCAATCCAACAGAAATGACAGAAAAAGGCAGCATTCTGTTCACCTACTGGTCTGCAGTAACATCACAAGTCAGATGTTCGTCATACCTTTGAATGTCCAAATTCACTTTGTTCTAACCAATAATTGACTGTTTTCACAAGAGGCTAATGTTTTGAAAGGAGACAACATCTGACCCATGTCAGATGTTGTGATGAAGCACAGTGAGCCACTTCCTTATCAGCTTTTGCAAACAATGTTTCAGTGGAATCCATTTAATCCTGTATGACACATGAACTGAGTAAGATCAGATAGTACATATGTAAGCCTAGGCTGCATTTCTGAATAGGAATTTGTGTTTTAATTTGCTGATATAAAAGTCATTAGCTGTTGTCCAAATCTCCTTTCTGAAACAGATACTGGGGCTCTGTTCTGAAAAAACTGTTTTTCTTTCTTTGCGAAGAAAAACAACTCAGATACAACAAAACTCAGGAATCGTCTATGATACCTGGACATGGGGGTGATAGGAAATATGCATCAGAAATATTACATTTTACCACTGAAGTGGCATTGAAGCTTTACAGAAATCCTCTTTTTCAATTTCCAACAGATTCAGATCTGCTCTGTGATAAGACAACTCCCTGTTGGTGAGTTGAGAGTGTTCAAAGGCTCAATGTTTTCTCATCTCCCTACCAAATAAAACATGTGACCTTTGCAAAAATGATCATAAGTTGTTGTTATGAAACAGGTGCAGTTCTATATGTGACCATTTGTTCAACATTTAATGGGTGATGAGAGAGAGGTGGAAAGAGGAGCTGTAAATCCAACAGTCACTCACACAACCACTGTGTGAAGATTATGAGTTACGACAACATTAAACAACATGAAGGATTTTTTTAATTGAATTCAATTAATTAAAATGTTTTATGCCACTCATTTAGTAGGTCATATGTGAAATGTCCAGAGTAATTTATAGAGGCTAATAATGGTGTAAGGAACAGGTGCTAATCAGCAACTAAGTGATTTACTGTTCTGCAGTTTATTGGCCTAACATTTTTATTCTCTCACATTGTTTATTCTCAGTTTGTTCTATCCTGTCAGTTTCACACCATACTAACAACAACAGCAGTCTGTTTTCCCTAACACCTCTGAGCCAGTAAGCATGTGAAATTCAACTCTGAGCGAAGCGAATGTGCTTTCTTCTCATGCGCCAGCATTTAACCAGGGTGGAAAGCTGGAAGTCAGGCAGAATCTAAGGCTCTTTCTGATATTTCAAGACTTCTTAGTGTTACATTTTTCACATCCTAAGCAGTGACATCACGTTGAGTGTGATCAAGTCAGCAGACTATTCATCTATGAAATAGTCTGCTATCTATGAAATAGTCCCCTCCACGCCCCGTTCACACACAGGGGGTGGAGGGGGGGCAGAAAATGTTTGATCTATACACTGATGTTGGTTTATACAAACCTTAAGTAAAAAATGAGTCTGATTTGAGCCTGTGTGCTTCAGGTGTTGTACATCTGAAAGGAGTGGGATACGTGGGACATTGTTTTCCTCTCAAAAAGTCAAAGAACCAACAGACAACAGGAACAATGAAGAGTTTAAATAATAGGTGGAAAAATAGGGATTTCTAGGCTGATTATGCCAAAGATATGCACATCAGTGTTCTGAAGTCACCTCACTTAAAACTCCACTTGTGTGGTAAGTGTGTGGGACTGTAAACATTGTGGTAACCCCCAGGGTAGGTACTGTCTTGTCTGGTATATGAGGTGGTACCACTTGCCTCCCACAGTCTTTTAATTACAAGTGATGGTGGGGGGAGCCCTTTTAATGAAAATGGTCCACATCATAAAAGCAGCTTTGACCAGGTTCATCCACAGTTCACACTCAGAGACAGTAAACACAGATAAAATGAACCAAACCACTGACAGCTGCAAAACTACTCTGGACAAATACTCAAACCTTTAAGAACCTTTTCACGTGTTCTCACATTAAGACCACTAAGCTTAATGTATTGTACTGTGATTCTTGTGTGACAGACCAGAGGAATCAAACCGCAGTCCATAAGGGTCAGTGTCCTTCAACTTTTGGATGTGTCCCTAGTCTAACACACCTGAGTCACTTCCTCAGCTTGTAATTATGTTATATAGAGTCCTATTAATTACCTCATGATTTGTTTAAGGCACGTGAGAGCAGAAACAAAATCACTGTGCGTCAGGTTCTTCACAATACAATCCTTTCCTGACATACAAGGTCTGACTATCTGGTGGTCTGATGGACCACCACACCATACCTGTCAAGGTTTGAACTCTGCACACTTAGAGTTGCCCAGCATTTGTACACAAATGGGAATTTTGTGTAGAAAGTTAAAACCTCACATTTACTTCTTTTTTTTTTTTTAAAGATATGTTTATTAATTTTTGTTTAAGAACAACAACACAACACAGAACAAAAGCTCAGCAGTGCAGTCCAGAGGAGACAAAAAGAAAAAAAGAAAAAAACATACTTTCATCATTATGTAGTCCACCTCTAAGCATTTATAAATGCTCGAGACAGGATGGTAGACATGTGTCCTTCAGCATAGTCCAAGAAAGGCTTCCACATGTGTCCAAAAATGTCAGTCTTAGAGTGGATGAGACATGTTAGAAAGTCAAGAGGGATATATTCCAAAATAAGCTTCTTCCACCCAAAGATAGTAGGAGACTTATTAGAAATCCATTGTAACAAAATATTCTTTCGAGCACAGAAAATTAGGGCATTATACAACTTGCTCTTGTTTAGATTTTGGATATGTTTATTTGGTAGACCAAGGATAAGAGACGCTGGATCGAGATCAATATTAGTTTTGATAATTTTCCTAATCTCAACCAGAATAGATTTCCAGTATATTTGGATTTTCGGGCAGGACCACAGACAGTGTGTGAGGCTGCCTTCATGTATTTTACATTTAAGGAACAGTGAAGAGGACCCTGGTTTAAACTTAGACACCCGGTTAGGGGCCAATTGAACTCTATGTAATAATTTAAGTAGCAACGCCAAGGAGCAATTACAAATAGTAATTTTTCTGGCAGAGTTCCAAATACTGCTCCACATTTCATCAGTAATCTCGATATTCAGGTCTCCTCCCCAGGACTGGGCCAGAGTTGATAAGCGATGCTTATGACATTTTAATGTTTTGTAGCACATACTAAGTGACACTTCACAAGTTCTGAAAGCAGTTTTTCAATGACCGAAACCTCAGTGTCCCTGAGTAGAGTTGTTTCTTTTTTAACAAAGTCTCTTAGCTGGAAGAAACTGAAGAGGTTATTTTTCCCTACTCCAAAGGCTTCCACAACTTGATTAAAAGACATGAGGATCCCATCCTTAAAAAGACAACCATTCCCCAAAACCTGCATCTAACATACCCGGAAGAAAGTCAGGGTTCTGGACAAAGGTTGTAAATGGGGATGTTTTCCCTGTTCTTCCCTCATGGATATGTTGGACCACCCTCCAGGTCTTGACCGTATTCACAATGATTGGATTATTACAGCATTTATTTATTGTTTTCATATTTTTAAGAAAAAACAGGCTTTTAAGAGGGCAGCTACATAACGAGGCTTCTATATCCAGCCACACTGCGGATGAATTTCCAGATATCCACTCTCGGACATATAATATAAGAGAACTCAAATGATATATTTTGAGTTCTGGAAAATCTAAGCCTCCCATGTCTCTTGGTAGCTGTAGTGTTGACATTTTTATGAATGCCCTTCTTTTGCCCCAGATAAAGGAACCAAACCAACTCTTTGATTTTTGGATCCACCTCTGAGTAAACAAAACAGGAATCATCCTAATTGGGTATAGCAAGCGAGGGAGAATGTTCATCTTAAGAAGCGAAATTCTGCCCAGCCAAGTTATGGGAAGACAATTCCAGCGTTCAAGGTCTAGCTTAATTTTTTCAAATAATGGGACAAAGTTTGCTTTGAACATCTGATCGAAGACAGGTGTGACAAATATGCTGAGGTATTTAAATCCTGCAGGGGACCACTTAAAAGGGGATCCAGCGATATAAAGTTGTCTACTTAAGGGCATGGCCTCGGATTTGGAGAAGTTTATTTTGTCCCGAGAATTAGCCAAACTGATTAATAATTGTGATGACTCTTTCAACTGAAGTCTGGAGAGAAACAACAGAACATTGTCGGCATATAAAGAAATTTTATAGGTCCCTTGATCAGTGTTGACACCGAATACAATGGGGTCACTACGAATTGCTTCAGGCAGCGGCTTGATTGCAAGAGTGAATAATAGAGGCGAAAAGAGGCAACCCTGCCTATTTCCCCTTCCCACCTCAAAATTTGTAGACCTAAGCCCATTCGTAATAACTACAGTTAAAGGATAACCGTAGAGGACTTTAATCCAACTGATAAGGTTGGGACCCAGTCCAAACTGATGCAGAGTATGAAAAAGATATGACCATTCGACAGTTGAATGCCTTCTCTGCGTCTAAGGAGACTACAAGACCGTTCATCACCTGCCACTGACGCAGCTGAGTCACATTCAAAAGATGTCTGAGGTTATTGCAGGAATTACGACCCTTGATAAAACCCGTTTGGTCTATCCCTATCAACAGGGGTAGATTGCTTTCCAAGCATGTTGCTAGAATTTTGGACATTTTTTTTCAAATCTACATTAAGTAATGAAATGGGTCTATAAGAGCCACAACTTTCTGGAGGTTTTGATTTCTTAAAAATTAAGGATATATTCGCTTCCCAGAGGGAAGGGGAGAGGACACCGGTACCAAACGAGTCATTCAGCAAGATAAATAGGGCTTTGACAGCAGATCCATAAATGCTTTGTAGAATTCCGAAGCGAGCCCATCTGGGCCCAATGCTCTCCCTCCCTGGAGGGATATGATGGCTCTTTCCACCTCTGCTGCTGATATTTCTGCATTTAGATCTTTCTTTTTGTCCTCTGGTAAATTGGGCAACTTAATTTGTGAAAAAAATGTTTCCATTAGAGATTGAGAGTTGTCACATTGCTCAGATTGATGCAGATTTTTGTAAAATTCAAGGAAAGCTGCATTTATTTTCTCTGGGTCTGTAGAACATGAATCCCTCCGGCCAGAAATTGAAGCAATTGTTTGGGAGGACTTCCGTGTTTTTGTAAGATAGGAAAGGTATAAACCTGGTTTATCCCCATATTCAAACAATCTTTGTTTAGCAAATCTGACTTAGTGTTCTGGTCTGTAGTGTTCTGGTCAGTAATGTGTTCAGAGAGCATCGGATGGCATTGAGTTCCCCCATCTTAGACTGTGAAGGTTTTTGAACATATTCTTCTTCCACAACTCTATGCTTTCTTTCTAGTATGTTTTGCTGTTCTGCAATTCTTGGCTTTTTCCTGCACATATATAGTATTATTAATCTCCTACTAAAAGCCTTAGCTGTGTCCCAGAGTAAGGAGGGGCTGCTAGCAGAGGGAGAATTGACAGTGAGGAATTGTTTGAATTCTGTTCTAAAATACTCTCAAAATTTTCCATCCTTTAAAATTAAAGGATTTACTTTACAGTGATTTGATTGTACTCTAGCATTTTCAACAGTATAATTTAGATACACTGCAGCATAGTCAGATATAACAGTGTGTCCTATTTTGCATGAAGCAACTTCTCTTAAAATAATTTTAGGGAGAAAAAAATAGTCCATACATGTGTGGCATTTGTGGGGGTTGGAGTAGAAAGTGTATTCCTTTCCAGCAGGATGGAGTTTTCTCCATACATCCACCAACCCCACCTCCTCAAAAAGATCAAAAACCTGTTTTGATTTCACTGAAATGGGAAGGGGGCTAATGGGGAGGCTATCAATCAGTGGATTCTTAAGACAATTAAAATCACCTCCTACAATAACATTTTCAAGAGGGAGGCCTGCAAGTTTTGCCATCACTTCCGTTAAGAAGTTAATAGGGTGGCCCGGTGGAAAATAAACATTCAGTATGGCAAATTCTTCCCCATTTATCATTGCTCTAACAAGTATGTACCTCCCTTTTGCGTATTTAATACATTCTATAACTTTAAAGGGCACAGATTTTTTAATAAGAATTGCAGCTCATCTACTTTTGTTAGTGAAAGAGGAGAAAAAAAACATGTTCAAAGCTGCATTGTTGTAATTTTAAATGTACGGAGTCATTTAAATGTGTCTCCTGAATCAGCACTATATATTTACCTTCCTTCTTAAGGGCTAAAAGGACCTTTTTTCTTTTAACTGGTGAATGACTTCCCTTAATGTTCCATGTACATATTCTTAGCATTTATAATCCAGAGTTATAATGCAATGACACCCAAATAATAATTACATATAAGGGCTGCAACATGCTGAGCTGAACAGGAACCAACCAAAACCAACAGATTAGAACCAAAATAAAAGAGAAAAGAGAGGGGCACGCTTCCCCCCTAAACAAACAGGGGGCCATCCCTTCCTTAACCAAGTACGTGTTTCATTTCCCTGATTGCTTTATAATACAAATTATCCTCCAACACTGAATTTGCCTATCAATTAAGCGCAACGTGAATGTCTGTATGGAGAAGTTAGCACAATTTGACAGCAAACTCAGCAACCCAGAGATCTGTAGAGAAGCAGCATCTGTGTACATAGTTATGCAAAGAACTATCAAATACAATAACAACATTTTGAGAAACACAAGTTTTTGTTTAAAAAAGAAACAGTTCCCCCCACAGGTGGAATATTGGGCACGAGTAGAATATTGTTCTTCAAGATAATCAAGATTAATGGATGAAAGAAGTTTGGAGAAATGTGGGAAGAAAAGTGACAGTCAGCCACTGACTAATTTTAACATCCCACCACCCTTGCTGTTTTCCTTCTGTTAGGCCTCTGATAGAGTTAGGGAATGGATGGAACCTTATCGGTGGGAAGCTGCCCAGAACCTCCTGACCTGAAGCTGCATTACGGCTACAGAGAGCTGGTGTCCACAGGGGACCAGAGGAGAGAGCATTATCCTGGCAGGACGCTGGGGACTCCGTTCCCAGCAGCATTTGCAACTCTCCTGCTCAGTTTTTCCCTGATGGGTCAATGTTGCTGCCCTCTGGGGGATTCCCACTTTTTCTCATGGCTATGCCCAGCTAGCTTTGACTCTCCTCCTGCCAAATGACCTAGAGTTCGGCTTCTTGCTTCCCTTATCTGTCCTTTCCCAGGGCTGTGGTCCTCTCTCCAAGTCACCCTTCTCTGTCTGTCACCCTCTCTGTAGCTGATGTATAGTACATTAATCACATCATCTAAAGAGCAGATATTAGGGGAAGTACATAGTGCTATGCGTGGGACAGAGTTGAAGTCAGACCACCATATAAGAAAACAAATGTATTCAGACTCAACAGTCTGAACATGCAATTCTGAAATTAATATGAGGTTCATTGTGTTCAGCCTGAAGCAGATAACCCAGTTCAGACCATGACTCCCCTTCTCTTCAAGGGAAGTCATGCCGATTCTGATTCAAAACAGGGATCAGAATCGGCTGATTCAAAACAAGAACACAATATGTAAATTGTGACATGTTAACATGAGCTAGCATGATTATTAATGTCACAAGAATTTGTAAATTACTTGATCCGTTAAGGTTTTCAGGGTGAAATGTTGATACAATATGCAAAACAATTTCAAGAGTAAGAATGTATAGATTCCAAGTCCATCACTGTACGGTCAAAGATCAAGGTTCAAGACTTGAATTAAGATATCAGATCAGATATTTCTGCAGCAGGCGTTGCATGTGAACAGCAGCGACAGGCTGACTCTGAATGGAACAAAGACAAAAAAGAACAAGGACAGATTGGATGAATGACAGAATAGATGAACATGCATAACTGAAAAAAGCCTTTCTGTTAATACAGCAACATGCAAAATGGTTAAAAAGTTATCTAAAATTAATTAATCCATCATAGCATGACCAACAACACATCACTTTTAATGATGCATTAGTTTTAATGTATATGAAATTCCTAACCTGGACTGGGAAGAACTGCGACGGTAAGATAAGTTTCATTTCCACCATAACATATTTTAAAGAATTTTACTTTCACATGCAACCAAACACATATACATTACTCAAGTTATTTAAAAACAACTATTGTTGGGGGCTCAATTAAATATTTTTACCAAGTTAATTACAGGGTCTGCAGTTGATTAATTGTAATATTCTTTTTGCACAACTTGCAAAACTTGTTTTTTGAAGCAATGGTTCTGTTGAAGATAGTTCTGTTGGCCCACACCCAGTGGGCCAACAGAACCATCTCTGCCTTCTACTGAGAATATTTGCTTGACGCTTGTGCATCACATTTACAGCACCAGAATCACATAAAATCAAAGGTTCCAGCCAACACCCTTGTATGCTTGATGTTACCGTAAAGAATTTTAAAACGTTCAAATTTTTTATGTTTTAAAATATTTGTAATTAATTAATCAAAATTGTGTTAAAGTCAAGGCCCTTAAAATATCCCACAGCATCCATTGGCTTAAACTATGTTCATGTCACACTAAATATAACACTCCCTAACCATGGGGGTGCAGCTGAGAGGTAGTGGCACACTGCTAAAATTGTTCTCATGCTAGCTTGTGTTTACCCTGGGCTATTGCTGCTTGCTCACAGATCCAAAGTTTGCCCTATCGTACTCATTCCTTGTAATTTCTCATCCCTCCCCTCCTAATCTAACTACTCCCCTCTGCTCTTTTCTCATCCCCCCTTTCTTCCCCCTCTGGAGTCTGGTAGGGTTATGTGAACGGCCAAGGAGGAGGGCTGAGAAAAAGACAAGAGGAGTGTGAAAGAAGAGAGAGATGTTGTGGGGTCATCACTAAGTCATCATATTCCCTAGTAAAGCAAGGCTGCATGAAGTGTGTGTGCGTGAGTGTGTGTCTGTGTATGATCTCAGCTGCTTCTTTGAAAGTGTGCGCACATGCCTGAGTGGGTGGTGAAATTTGCACATTCCCCTGAACAAGTTTATCTGTGTTTTAATGTGTGTGTTTCCATATATCTGCTGTTGGTCAAGACAGGGTTGTGTGTTTTATAGATGGCTGTGTGCTTTCAGATGAAGTTCCCCTAATTAGAACCCCGTTATAGTTAGCCACTTCATTAACAGGGGTTTCAATGAATACATTTTGTTTTACGATTGAAATATTATCTATCAACAGTGGGTCACTTAGTCATTTTGGTTTGGACAGATGTCTTATTTGGTCATATTTTATTACAGTCAGCCCAGTTAGAAATCAATAAAATAGAAGGTACTGTAAAGCCCTCAAAAATGAAACCTACTAAAATCAAACACTCACTCACACTGCTGGAGTTCATGCTTCAAGTTGCTGTTTTATTGACATTAGAGTCTATTTTAGCACAGTTGGCTCTAAGGGTTATGAGGGTGTCAGCTGAATCAGATAGAAAGAGTCTATTTCCTTAACTGAAACAAACAACAGTAGGAATTCCTCCTGCAATCGGAGGATCGCCAGTTTGATTCCCAGTCCCCCAACCCTCAATGTTTGTATCCCTGTTCAAAACACTTCAACTGCCCTTCTTGCTGGTGTTGGTCAAACACCAGCAGGTTGATGGTGCAAAATTGCAGAAGCCAGACTGCTGTAGCTACAGTTCAGTAGTTTTTCATCATGAGCGTGTGTATGTGGCCTTTGAGATTTCAATTTCAGATACAAAAGGCATAATAAATAAAATTGATTATTATTATTATAATAGTATGTTTCACCAAGTTGGATTACATCTGACTTATGAATCTAAGAGCAAAGGACTTCAGTATCCCCTCTGAAGTCCATCTACTCATAGCCCCCAAAGAGAAGATGGCGTTTCCTGAAGAGGCTGTCCCACTTTAAGCATCTCCTCTTTTATGACTTAATTTCTAAGACACCCTTTTCTCTATTGCCCTCATCACATCTCTTTCCTCGTCCTTGGACCTTTCATCTCTTCAACCTTTCCTCCTTTCAGTTCGCCCAGATATTTCAGTGTGGCCCGCCGTTGCCTCTCAACAGTAACCCGACCCATAAACAAACGTCTTTACATTCTGTAATCACAAACCCCAAACTGCCAGACATTTAGAGGGTCATATTTTATCCCTCTATAAAAAGTGGGAAAAGAAAGAGGCTCTAATGTTGGAGCCTCTTCCTCTGAACAGATGCAGTCCATAGTATCAGTTTGCTAAAGCGTGACTGGGAGGGGAGATAGTGAAGGGAGAAATGCATGTCTTTGAGGAGTTCCACATTGCCCCTTGCTTGATCAAAGTGCTCTGTAGCCTTTGTGGCTAATTGTGGGGATTATGTGTAAGTGCTTGAAAAAGACTGGCCTCATTTTATGAGGCTGGTGTCCCACACACTCCTCTGGAAACACAGACACACACTGAATCTCTGCAAACGCCACTATGTTAAGTAATTGGCAACAAAGTGCACAGCTGACCTCAGATGTATAATTTCAGATTTTGTATATTTTTGGTGTAAGACAGTGACAGAAAATAGGGCAGCTGAGCTGGAGCTAAAGAAACCGAAAAGTAAAATACTGGTTGAGAAAACGGGAAGCGATCCAGGAGACATGAAAAATCCGACACAAGATGCACTCGCACACACACAAAGGCAGGCACATCCTGTCATGTTGATCTAGTTTCAAGGACGACGGCGAGACTGGAAGGTTCCGAGTGCCAAACGACTTGTCAGTGTCAGTTGTAAAGCTGCTTCCCCTAAAGCCACTTCCCTCTGATCAGACAGTCTCTCTCTTTCTCTCACACACACACACAAACGTGCACACACGCCTACACACAATACACACACATGCTGAAAACTGTGGTCAGCTGAGCGGATCTTAAGTGAGGTCAGGAGTAGTTTGGAAACACACGCACAGTTCACAAAGAGACTTTCTTTCTAGGGTTTATGACTCTTCTCTATAGTTTTCCTGACCACAGACACACACTCTTGACACACACACACATTTACACATGGGCTAAGGCACATAAAAAACCTCACACAAGGCTGATATAGCGGATATGGTTTTGTGAGGGAGAGAAGGGTGTACGGTCGGCGTCAGGTCCAAGCAATTAGAAAAGTGTCCAAACCTCTTTCAGGCAGCCACTGTGGAGCCAGACAGAGAGCGCGCACACACACACACACACACACACACACATGCCCCCACGCGCACCCACACACACGCTCATGCAGACAACAACACAGCTCTCTACTCCAACCTAGGGATTTGCCCAGGATAATTCCTCTTCTATTCACCACGTAGGGTTTTACAAGGTTAGGTCCAAAATTTTTGAGCCATGGCTAACAACAAGAATACTACCGGCTGGCCCTGGGCCTCCAGTCTAAAAGCTCAAGTGCTTGATTGTGGCTGGTTGGACGTCTATTTGGGCTTTGAGCTCTGAAGGCCTTTGCAATAAGATGAGCATAGAAGACAATGGCAAGCAGCTAATCTTGTCTTGATGGTGCCTTTGTCTGTGAGTGCAGGGCTCTTGTAGAGGCAGCGCTCAGGTAAGACAGTATGTCAAAGGTTAAGCTGGGAGATTCAGACTTGCACACACAACTTAATTAAAGTTTGTCTAAGGGGGTGAGAGTGTCTGTCGAGGAGGCTGCTGGAGTCCCACAACTGGCCTGAGAAAGGAATGCTGTTGACTTCAAAGTTGGCTGAGTGCTGCCAAACTGTCTTCAGAAAGTGCGTGCACAGATAACACCGGAGCAGAAATCTGAAACATTAAGAAACCGTTTTC
Organism: Girardinus metallicus; assembly: GCA_903067095.1. NCBI lineage: Eukaryota > Metazoa > Chordata > Actinopteri > Cyprinodontiformes > Poeciliidae > Girardinus > Girardinus metallicus. Next base: position 52,949 of record CAEGAE010003694.1, read on the forward strand.
CTTTGAAGAAGTATGCCAGCACAGGACAGAGTGTGCTGGTTAACCGGACTCATCCATTCTGCTTTCAGCGGCACCTCAAAACATTTCCACAGAGGGGCATATGTAAAGAATTTGTCTGGATTCTGCAAATCAAATTAAAAGCCGCTCAAATCAGCAATTCAGATGAGGACTTAGAATTTTTTTGACATATTGTAATGAAAGTGAAAGTGAGACTACAACTTGTGAACTTCTAGGCTGTTTTTCTTTTTCTTTCTTTTTTTATGAAGGATAGCTATAAATCCAGATGTTGCCTGCTGGATCACTGTTAGAAATATCCAGTGTGCTATGCAGTGACAAGGAATCAGCTTGACAGACATATAAAATTTGTGCTTGGTACTTTCTAATATTGATTTTAAAATAGGCAAAGCATGAAGTGCTGCAATGGCCTTTTCAAATATTTCTGTGACATTATGCAGCTTTTAGAATCCTCAGAATTTAAGTAGAAGAAAAGTTGTACAAAGAAGTGTAACAGGAAGGTACTCTGTAGTGATAAAAAAAAATCCTTCAGACTGGATTTAGTAGTTTGACGAAAATGATCCAGCCATATAGACACGATCCCATCATTCCCCCATGAGGTTTCACCTGTTCACCAACCTCTGAGGGCACTTTCAGCCTTCAGCACGAAGACTGCAGGTTTTTCTAAGAACTAGGAAGAGACAGTAAAAAAACAGAGAAGGAAAGGTGAACAAAAGAGTGAATGAAGAAACAGACAGCAGACGTGTAGAAGAGGATAACCTCAGGAGGGCCATAAAAAGAGAGTAGTCTGGAGAAAGGGATGAGAAGGAAGGAAGGAGAATGAGGAGGAGAGAAGATGAGCAGACGGTGTCCTTTATGTATTGGTTGAGTGTCTCCCAGGGCTTTTGTAATGCTTTATGCAGACCCACTTTTCAAGGTCGCTGCATGGCTGCCTTTCCCAGCTGTTTTCATCTTCAGTTTCGGCCTTGTTTCTCTCCCTTAGGTAAGTTCCATTCTTTGTGCCTTTCTGAGACTGTAGAGATGAATATTACCCAGGGGTGACAGACTATCCACCGACGAACACCAGTAACTGAACGAGGGAAGTAGGAATGCACGATATACATTTTACACAATGGAAATGATAGAAATTTGGTCTGGTAGATCTGTAGTCTACCGACCGACTGCGGTAATGCTTGATGATGTAATCGGCTGGCAAAGGACGAGCTTGTTAAAAAGGCAAGAGCAAAAATGTCAGTTATCTGGACCTGGTTCGGGTTCAACTTCCGGCAGTTTTAGAGGGAGATTATAAACATGTTATAAACATGTTGTATAGAATTTGATGCTGTTTTAATTATACACTACATAGTCTATCGCCACTGAGTTAAAGAGCCACATACATGTTAGTATTTTTAGCCCTAACTTCTGTAATATAACCAGATACAAATTAGATGGCTTCTATGATTTTTCTTCTACAACAGGAAAACATTTAATCTTCTCCTGAGAATCTACAGCTCAGCTTCTAACACCATTCAGCCCTCGCTGATGTGAGAAATATGAAGTTAGCATCTAAAACAACGCTTGATATTAGTTTACTCTCCATTACGGTCACGATCACTGACCAGCTCAAACTGAACACTTACAACATCATCAAAAGATATCTATTTTGTTTGAAGTGAGGTTGTACAGAGATGCATTACTAAAGAGTGTTGTACCTGCAAGCAAGAGTAAGTGTGCTGTTATGAAGATGTACGAAGGATTTTGGACAGGAGATTCAAACTAACTGAGATGTAGGAGAAATTCTATCTAAAACTTGGTAACAGTCTGAAATCCCAACACAATGAATGTTTGATCTGTTTCAGATCTTTGGTGCTCTAAGCAAAGGTTTTGAATGATTCTGATATTTCTTTATGATCTATAGTTAGAATACATTCAATAACTACATAAAATAAACATTCAAAACACTTTCTTTGTCATTGATTTTCTTAGGAGAGGAAAAACAAAAATGGAAGTGTGAAAAAGCATTCACTGTGTATATTTCAGAGTTGTTTAATAAAGACAAAATGGCAGTTGACATCTGCCTTTTGCAATATATATTAGTGACTAACCTCAGTATCAATATCCGTACTTGATAAGTCCAATATTTGCTCAGAACTAGGGCTGCATAATATATGAAAAAAATATAATAATTGAAATGTTAGTTAGGATACAATTACAACTATTTTTAAGTTTGTATTTTAAACAAAAAAATAAGACAGATCTGTACTTTGCTCAGCCTTTGTTTCATCTATTTTATGTCCTCTTACAGCCAAGATCACTGGGTTAGAAGAGAAGCACGACGGTCAACATGTTCGACAATTTTGATGTCATAATATTAATTTACGAGATCAATGTCAAACTGACGTGTTTTCACAAACACAGCTGCAGTCAGCAACAGCATCCAACCCAAAGAGCGTTGTTAGTGGCTCTGGTTGCTCTTTCTGTGGTGATTGGGTCGGATTTTTTAATGTCTGATTGGCCCATGAGGCTGAAAAGCAGATGATTGTGGTCAACAACTGAATCGTTTGTGCGAGAGCAGATAGTCATATAGGTGATCTTTTAGCAGCAGTTGTTTCTCAAATTGTTCACAAGGAAATAAAAAAAAATTCAGTCCAACAACAACAAATATTGATATTTGAATTTACCAGAAGATTTGAAAAGTTCCCAAAATGATTCTAATTTCAGGGTTTTGAAGGACATTTGCGGCTCTCTGTTGTCAGCAACAAAAACATCTCCATCTGAGTCATGTCCAGTGCCTGTGGGAGAAGAACACCTATAGATTTGTGTTTGCTGTCAGAGTGTCACGTACATGTGGCACAAATATCAGAGGAGTCACCCTGCTGTGACCCCTTCAACCATCTGCTTTAAGCAGCCTGCGCCAGCCCCTCAGCCTGCCTACACGGTTACTGACCCATTCCACATGCCAGAAACAAGACAGATGCCCCTGATACCCCAACTCTGGGCCCACCCCCACCTCTCAACAGCATTTCACCGCCTCTCCCTGTCATCCAGACCAGACACCCTGACCTCCTCCATCTTCCTCCTCTTGCACTGCCACTGGGTGAGACGCTCCCCTCAGTCTGTCAGGAGACATATGCTATGTGATGACTGTGGGGAGATCAGAACGCAGCACGCAGGTGGAGTTTACAGGTTGCAGACTTGTTAACATGCGTAGGGTATTGCAGCGGGTAGGACGGACTCTGACAATTCAAAAAGGACATGTAGGAAAAAGGAAAAGGCACTTCAAGAAACTGTTCACTTGCAGCCTGTGCAGCCAGACATACACACACACACACACACACACACAGGAGGCTGAGGTCCATCCTCTGACCGGTCGGTGACCTGACAGTCCAGCAGCTGCTAGCTGTTTGATGTTTTACTCTGAGGATCAGATTTCATTTCCAGACTCTGCAGCCAATAGGAAAAAGACAGCAAGAGGAAGGAAGGTTCATCTTCCTCTTTTTCACCCTGTAGCACCGCAGTCCAGGCTCCACTGCAGATCCCCCATGCACTGTAAACAACAGTGTTAATGTGCTTCATATAAACTTCCTAATGAGGTTCCTCTGAAGATGCAGACTGGCAAACACACACTCACACACCCCAACACACGCACACACAGAGCGATGCAGCTGAATGCACTGACTGAGAGGCAAGTTCAGGATGTCCAAATGCATTCACACATTAACAAAGTCAAGTGACAATGGCACATCAGAGGGACAGGAGTGTGTTGTGTGTGTGCAGCAGATGGAGACAGGCTGGACATTAGACCCCTCTGGCCTGATGAAGTTGTCACATGACAGCAGGGTTGAGCACTGTCCTTAGAGGCACTCATTCACAATAACACACACACACACGCACACGCAGTCAGATATAAGTGACAGCTTCAATTCAACTCCAATAAATTATATGTGCTTGTAAAAAATAAAAAATGTTCAACAAACACAAGAGCCTGGCAGATAGAGTAAAGAGGCCCCCTGTGGGGGTTCTATGTAGGTTCAATGTTAGGGGCTGCAGCCAGTAAAGGAGCCGTCCAGGTCCGACTGGGAAACAGGAAGTGAGCCGCTATGAAATCAAACAACCACCGTTACCTGGGCATATAGCCTGTCTCCTAGCAACCATAACGGCGTTTAAATCTTGCTAAGTTTTTTCATTATTTATTTAATTCTTTTAAATTAATTTATTGAATAAAATATTTATAATTTGGCAAAATTATGTTTAAAAAATTTTAATATAAATGAATAAATTTTGAAACGCTAGATTTTAATACACATACAAATTGTATGTATATTACAATTTGTAATACACATAATTAATACTCCATTATGACAATGTGTAAAAAAAATTTGACTTTTGCAAATGTATTTAAAATAGAAAACCAAGAAATCACATTTACCTTAGTTTACAGTATTTGCCATAAAGCTTGATATCGACCTGTTTCCACTGATCATCCTTGAGATGTTTTTACAGTTTAAGAGTCCAGCTGTAGTAAATTCAGTTGATTTTGGATTGATTTGGAAAGGCACACACTTGTTTATATAAGGTTTCACAATTAACCATAAGTCAGAGGTCAAAGGCCAAACATGAGTCTCTAGACCTCAGAGACAGGAATGCTTTGCGTCACAAATCTGGGGACGGATCTAGAAACATTTCTGCTGCTCTGAAGGTCCCAGTGAGCTCAGCGGCCTCCAGCATCAGTTAGTGGAGGAAGTCTGGAACCAGCAGGATTCTTCCTAGAGCAGATTGATTGACTAAATTGAGCAATTGGGGGAGAAGGGCTTTCGTAACCTGGTGGTCTTGACTCTAGCGTCCCTGCGTGTAGAGAGGAGAACCTTCCAGATGATAGAGTGGCCAGCTGAAAATCATGCCTTAATAAAAGGATTATGGCATCTCGTCTGGAGTTTATCAAAACCACTGGAAACCCTGGAATAGGTGGCTATTCCAGTGACTTCTTCGAGGGCTCTGTATAGTGTTTGAGATAAAAGCTTTGAGGCTGTGGCATGGTTCTGCCTCCTCAGTCTACCCACAGCAGCCTGGACTGGTGCCTGCAGCTGAGGTGCAACGACACAGCAGGGGGCTCACATTCAGGTGGCGTCGCAAAATGTTTGTTTTATCCAAACTACATCCAATGCCATGATGATACAATTCATTGTTTTCATTCGTGCTGTGTGTGGTTTAACATACCGACTGATACAGTGCAAACATTGTGTAAAAACTAGCTCAATGTTAGCTGAAAATATCAAGCAGAAAGAAAATCTGCTGATGACTCAAATGGTGTCAAATAATTAAGAAAGCTAATATCTCATGCCTGTAGGCAACAAGTAGTTTGCACTGCAATAATTTACAACAACAGGTATGCACTGGCATATGTTAGAATGTTTGCTCTGAAGCCAAAAGAGTTTGTTTTACTCAGTCTGGCACAGTTTGTGAGCTACATTTAACAGTGCATTCTGTTTTTCCATTCATTTTAGTTCTTGCTTTTCCAGTTGAGTAGTAGAGTCTGGCCTTCCTCCTCAGCTTTAACCCAGTCAATGAGTTGAGGTCACTCCAGGCCTTCACGGCTCATAAACCCACCCTGCCCACTGGGAATTCTTCCAATTAGTCACTCCAGGTTTGTGTTAAGGAAAATGATAATTATGACTCCAAACATAAAAAATAAAAAACTGATTCAACTTCATTTCTCAGAATCTGCCCTAACATTTGTTCAACTATGAAGCTTTGTGGACAGGAATGTTTTTGTCTCTACCTGTCCACTACTGTCTTTCAGGACCACCTGCAATTGTCCACCTGAAGCCCAGATTCTTTTTACAGTGCAGAGTGTGCGCACGGCGCCAAAAAAATTAAACCAAGACTCAGAGTAAGAGCAGAGGAAGAATAACATGCTTGTTTTTAAGAAATACAATGTGAGTAAAACTGCTTTTCCTGATTTCTGACTGAGACAGTCACATCTCAGTGATTACAAGGGCACACACACACTATATTGATATTGTGATGAAACATCACTTTTTCTTTTCTTCTTCTCTTCTGAGCAGACAGTTGACAAACCAGTGCATGAGGCTGTAGCGGAAACGTTCTACCTCTCAGTGGAATGCTGTGACCCAGCTGACCAAAGCTAATATGCATGTCAGTGAAGTCTAACAGACCTGCATTTGTGAACACAGAAAATCATATGGAGACCACAAATGCAAAGTAACAGTGAATGCCAACTGGCTTACAATTGTCTCCCTTAAATATCTCAATTATTAAGTTTGAGAAAGCTGTGCGTCTTTACATACAGAAACACTTCCACCATAAAACCAGTGGGGATGCCTCAACCCAGCATAAACATGCAAAACATATAGCTGGGACTAAGAGTTAGGGGGAATGGGGAGAAATGTGAGAAATAGCTTTAAACAACAGTAATCAGGACTCTTCAGTTATCCCTAAATGGATCATTTTAAAAGAAAACTAAATTGGTTACTTGAAATCAGTATGTGTATGCAGCAAATTCCTACAGGTTAACATTATTTTAACGAGCATTTTATTTCTGTAGGCTCTCTATTTGATGATTTAAATTTATTCGGCAAAAATGTGAATACTGATGAGCTTTTTTTGAATAATGATTGTAACTCCACCACTTTTAACTTTTCCATTATTTATACAGTTGAGGTTCTCAGAGAATTGAAAAACATAAAATCGGCAGGATCCTTTTTTTCTAAAGTTGGCTGCAGAGTTTATAGCAGAGCCATTGCCTCATATTTTTAATCTAAGTCTAATCTCCAACAAAGTTCCTAGTGTCTGGAAATCAGCATTTGTTGTACAGTCATAATGTACAACAAATATAATGTACAGTCTCATTTTAGAAAAAAACATTGTACTGTTACTGCTACTTTAAAGGTTTTTAACGATCTTACCCAGGCTCTTGATAAAAAAACATTGTGTTGCTTTGTTTATTGATCTATCAAAGGCATTTTACACAGTAGATCACATGCTTTTAATTGAAATTTTACACAGGATTGGGCTCTGACATCAAGCTACCATGTGGGTAGTTGACTACTTGCCAAACAGGAACCCAGAGAGTTCAATTGGCTGGCTTCACTTCTTCGTCACCCGGTGTACCGCAAGGCTCAGTTCTTGGTCCATTTTTATTCTCTATCTATATAAATAACCTGTGTGAAAATTTATCAAATGCTTTTTATCATTTTTATGCAGATGATTTAGTAATTTACTGCTATTCTTCATCACTTTCACAAGCAATACAGTATTTGCAGTCTGTTTTTAATGTAGTTCAAAATTGTCATAACGAAGGCATTTTGAATAATGACAATTTTGTATTAAAAGTGTCATGATTTACTGAATGACACTTTATGACAACAGTCATAAAGATTCATGACAGGTGTTATGTCATGTTTATGACAGTGTCATGACAGTCTTATTCACAACCCGTCAAATAAAGTGTTACCGATGTTTTATATATGAGTGCCTTGACCATACACAGTATCCAATCATTGGATACTGTGTATCATTGTGCTTTAAGGTTTGTCACCGGCAGCAGATGTCTTACACATCATTGTGAGTTGTATGCAAAAGCTGAATGGCCTCCTATAAGCGTACGGAGAAACAATCACCTGATGATCCTGATTTATAAATCTCTACTTGGCTTGGCTCCAGCATACTTAAACTCTCTCTTACATAGATCTGTTATTTCCCATTCTTTATGCTCTATCAACATTTCTCTTTTACATATTCCACGTTTTCGAACTGAAAAGGGGAAGCAAGCTTTCAGTGTGATGCTCCAACAGCCTGGAATCAGCTCCAGTCTGAACTCAACATGTCAGAATTGATTTCACTGGATTTATTTAAAGCAATTCTTAAAAATAGGCAACGAGATGCTATTAAACAGTATCACTGTTTTATGCTCAACCAAAGCATAAAACAGTCTAGCATACTTATGAAAAATGCCTAAAAAAAGGACTATTTGAAGAAAGAGAACACAGCAATTACAACATCAGTGAGGTAATTCCATGTCTCCTAGTTTTTGGTTATCAAAAAGTGACCCAGTCACTGAGATGCCGCTGCTACTTTACTACTCAGAACAAAACAGGAAGACCTGGCTGTGCTTTTCATCTCCAAAAATGGAAAATACAAACATAGACCTTCCTATGGAACCCAATGACAAACATGAGCTCCTACTGGAAACCCCGTGAGAGGGAAGTCTGTAATGGTTGGGATGTTGTGATATTCATCCTAGAAGAACACCACCTCTTAGAAAAGTGAAAAACAAGAAGTAACATGTGAGACCTTGCAGGATTATATAAAAGAGGAGATGTGTCTTCACTCTTCTCCTTGTTTTTCCCTCTGCAATGCAGAGTGGATTTTGGTTCTTAGTGTGTGGTCACTCAAGAGAGAGAAGAAGAGGAGAGAGCGCCTGAGGGTAAAGGGCAGCTTTAGTCAGTTCATTCAGAATGAACACACACACATGTGCACGCACACACACACTGAGAGAGACAGACACGTGAAGAGGGTCTCAAATAAGCATCTTCACCAGGAATTCAAGAAGAGGGCGACTTCGGCGCCATGCATGGTTGCTCGCCCTTGACTGAACATGTGCATACACACGCATACACCCACACACACTCAGGCTCATGCAGTGCTTGAGAGGCAGTCAGAAACACTACATAGCTCTAACATTCCACAATCACCTAAAAACAACTAATTGTGACCCTTGTTGTGCTAAAAGGATTGCGTTCAGTTCTGCACATTCCTTCTTGTTAGAAAGTGGGATAATCGTTCTTTGTTTAGTGAGAAGGGGCAACCAGTGAGCCTGACATTTAAGCTCATTACCTCCTTTAGCCTTCACCTTCCTTAGCCCAAACTGCTCACTGAAGGTGTTGTGCCACATTGTGTCTGGAAGGAGGGCCTGCTGTTATTCAAAAGCTTTTCATGTAGGATTCAGCTGAAAAGCAAAACGCTATGGCTCTGCTCTGACCTTCAGGAGCTTTTTTGATTTCACCACAGAAACAGAGATGTTTCCATACACCACGTTTCAGACTGGCTTATATATTGCTAAGAACAACTCAATATGTCCCAGTATATTATCCATGTTCTATTTATAACCTTATTTGTCTGTCTTTTTCTGGAAAATACTATTTCTATTTGTCTTTTGTTCCGTTTTAAAAATTCTGAAGGACACCTGAATTTATTGCCTTAATTCATCACTTATTGTTAGTATTGATTTATATTGGTCTGCAATATACTTAAAAAGCATGTAGACTACCAATAAAATAATACTGTATTTCAAATATTTAAAGGCTTTAGTTAAAGTTACAGCTTTTAAATAATGTATCTTTTTACATATTTGTTAAAATTGTCACCATATTGTGACAGTATAATATAATTAAGATATTCTACGAAAGATTTAACTGCTCCACTTCCTTCCTGAGCTGCTATTGCCACCTGAAGAAATGCTCCTCTACAGAGCCAGGTGGAGGGTTTTAGCGCTGTCAATCAGCCTCATGTACTTGCTGTTAAAGTTGCCAAAAGTGGATAAAATACTTGCTGCTCCAGGAAAACCGTTTTTCCACCGTCATCAGTGGCCATGCTAAGTAGTCTTAGCACTCATGACAGGCTCTGCTGTAGTGAACAGGCTGTAGCGTAGCTGAAAGCTATCTAATGGAAAATGAGAAAGGCAGAGCAAACAAAGGTCTTGTTTTTCATTTCTTCACTTTATAAGAAATGAAAAACTGGTCAAACATAATTGTTGTTTTCTTTTGTGGGGTCCTAATGGATCAGAGGTCAGCTTTGCTTTGTGCTTCAATAAACACACACTCCAAAAATTAATTCCAAAACATATTTTTTTTATAAGTCATAACCTCTTGACAGAACCATACTTAAATCTCTTAGAGAGAAAGACCTGCACAGGCAGTAGTGTACATACTTCTATTAATCCACAAATAGTGTAGCAGCTTTTTCTTTTAGCACTTCAGGGTTTTTGCCAAATTTGAAAATGTTAAGTGCACTTAGCTTCCCCTAAATTACTTTATCTAGATGAATACATAACAGCCAAGTAAATTAGCGTTTTAGAAAACTTTCAGTTAAATAAAGTTTGAAGTTCTTGAATGTTAGGAATCCTTTAAGTAGTTATTTTGAATTCTGTTTCTGCTCTTCATTTTGTCCACACTCGTGATGCAATGCTGTAAACATTCATTTAGCAAGAAAATCAGCAACAGAGATGTGTTACTCAACTCTGTGAGCAGTGACTAGGCTAACTAGTCTTAGCATTCGATACAGGCTCTGTCATGTGTTACTCAAAACAACAGGGTTGTGTTACTCAACAACTATAAAACTGAAACTACCAGAGAAAGGTCTTTCACAAAGAACCACTTCATCCTTATACAAGTAGGTGTGCAATAACAAAAATGACTCTGAGGGCGATACGCTGTTCTACAACACGTGTCATTGACATATGTTGGGTATTAGCAACATATTGGAATCTAGTACCAGCTTCCGCTACACGACAGTATAGTGCTTTAGCTTTAGCAGAGCTATTGTTAATGATTAGTGCTTTAGTATTACTGCAAAAATAAAAATTCCAGAGAGAATTCCTAGAGCTTTACTCATTGAGAATATTGAAATATGTACTGGGAATTGGACACATCTCTCCTTAATTAATTTTTTTAATGAGAAGAATATTATTTATACATTATTATTATCCCTGGTAGGTTTAGTTTGAAGGTTGTCTTATTTAACCAACATGTTTCTACTGACTGTAATTAATGCTAACCTTTTGAACGTGCCCTGCTATGGTTCAAACATGAATCTGATAGAGGATCTAGAGTGAGCTAAACATTAGGGTGATGATAAGGAGGCCTTCCAGCCTCAAAGACAGGCAGGTCATCATCACAGATAAATGACCAAAAACCAGAAGCAATCTGCAAAAAGCTCCTTAGCACTTATAAGAAGGATTTGATTGCTATAATGCTAATAAATAACTTTCCATTGATCATTGAGAGGGTCATAAATTGTTTCAGACATGGCATTGTTTTAATAAATGTAAATAAAAACAAATAAAGTATACCTTTAAAATTGGACATTCTTTTCAGATTTTTTGGAAAGAGTTTTGTCACTTTTCTTGACAGAAACAAATATCTTGATTGAATGAAAATCATTTTAAATTTAAATGGGTCAGGGTTATTAATAATTTTGTATATTTAGGTCTTATCTGTAGAAAACCTAAAATTTTACAAACAAAACTGAGAAGTTTCTGCAGCCTTTTGAATTATTGGCTATGAGTGAGGAAGTGCAGGCATCAACAGGAGTCAATAAAGACAAGCAAGAGGACATACACACACACCCCCACTATTAACCTAACATGGACATATTGCCTTGATTGTCTCTGACCTGTTTCTTTGGCCTGGCTTACCCTTCTCAACACTGCCATAAACATGACAAGGCTTTGGGATCAAAGCTGTCTCAGCCATCAGCTCCTCAGATACAGAAACACAAAGCCAGACACACTCACAGACGCTGCTTTTGCTCAGAGAAGGCTCTTTGTCTTTAGCCACTGACAGGCTTATTTGAGCTGGTGATTCAGGAGTGTTTTTCTACATCATACAGCTCATCTTAGCAGGGCTCTTCGGGAGCTCCTAGAAGAGGAGGCCAGGGGCGGACTGGGGAGGAAATGTGGCCCAGGAGTTCCTGACAGACTGGCCCACCTTTAGCTGTTTGGTTGAAATTTTAATGAGAAATGTAGGCCTAATACAGTATATGAGAAGAAGCAAAAGGAACAAGGTGTGGTACTGAATGATGCAGGCTCTGGAGGTCCCACTCTGGTCTGAAATCATAAATAATTCAAATGGACTCTAAATATTTTCAAATAATAAGGAAGGAAACACATTCTTTTTGACAGAGGCAACTGTTAACAGCCATTGATCAATGGGGCGAAGCTTTATAACAAATCATTTTCAGCTTAGCATGTGTTAGAGTGCATCTAAGAGCGAGTTTTACAGTTCCTGCTGGCCAGTGAAGAAGCTCAGCTGTGTTTGCCATAAGACTTTAGCAGACAAACTGGCAATCTGGACATTTTAACTTTTGATTTAATAGAAAAAGTTACTTTTGTGGGATCTTTGGCTTCCTGGTGTTTTTCGTACATGACAAAAAAAACTTGTAGGTGTGATGTCGAATTTGTAAGATTTACATTTATTTTGATGGATCGTCAGAACCCATTCTTAATATTTGTGTAATTACTTCCACATCCTTGTCTTTTCTTGTTGCAAATCTGGTGATTAAACACTTTATGACAACAGCAAATTGTGCACCCCACACTCTTGGCTATGCTTTGCTTCTGGAATATTGTCAGTCAGCTGAGAAGAAGGCAGGAAAGAAAACCCAAGTTACAACCTGACTGCTCATCTTAAGAGGGAGAAAATGTACATTTAATATTCCCCCCTTTACCATTTTAGGGCAATAAGCTAAAAAAGAGAGAAGGAAAGAGCGTCTGGTTTAAGCGTAAGCTAAAGAACAGACAACACCATGCACACAGTAACTCAGAGGAAGAGGCACACTGAGGCTGTGGACAGGTCCAACAACACCTCTGAGACTGGGATCCCACCTTTTTTCTCAGTGTGTAAAGGGTGAAAACGGAGGAGGGGGAGATGCTATAGAGCTAAGTGTGTAGGTGTGATCTCTCTGCCTGAAGACATAAAGTAGCACTCTGAGAGTCTGGGACTCTGACTCCCAAAGAGCTTCTGACACAAACTGGACACCTCAGTCTCAGGATGCCACTCCACATTTAGCGGGGAAAAGGTCAGCCATTCCTCTTTGGGCTAAGAAAAATAACTCTGTATATCACACCAGAATGATTTTATGTACATTTCTGCTTTGTGGATTTTATGCTATATTGCATTAGGGCAATTTGCTTTAGCAACTAAAACATTACTATTAACCAAAAAATGAGTTAACAGTTAATATTTTTTGCTTTGGACTAGATTGGTCTTTTGTAACTGTTTTGGTCAGATTAAGTTGAAGAATTCAGGTTAGTTTTCGTCAAATACACTAGATAATAAAATTCTACTCAGAACAGAAAATATCTGCTCCTATATTACTGTCTTTACAGTGGAAATGGGAACTATGTTTTACTCAAGGTTTGAGTAAAACCTTCAATAAAGACTAACTGGCCCTGAACGACTTGAATAAGTCCATGAGTAGCCACTTGGAACTGCAGAGCACAAAGGGCAATAGCTAAATAAATCCGTTCTCCTCTGCTCTTGTAGCTCTTCTACATGCCTTCAAATCTGGACAATTTAGTGGTCTGTAGTTTTCTTTACAATTGTATTCAGAGAAAAACATTTTCCTTCTATAGATATTTGTTCAAGATCCAAACAATACCTTGAGATTCTGGTCTTGGTAGCAACTATCCCACACCTAAAATCTGAGGTGACACCTATTTAAATAGACAGTAGCTATGTCTCCATCTGGTTGACAAAAACAAACAACAACAGAAAAGGTGTTTCCATCTACTGGTTTGGCATGAATAAACCAGGCTATGCTGAGCAAATTTCATCAGAGATCGGAGCTACACATGACTGTAATCAACTAGCATGGACCACATACGTAAGAAAAATTGAGAGTTCTCACTTCCAAGATAGAGGTTTGGTTAGAGTTTTCAGTGGATGGGAACATTCCGCCATACCTAGGCTGACAGGACTCCCCTCTGCCTCAGAGGTTTGGACCCTAGTTTAGGCACAGATCCACCACTGGATGTCTGTAGGCTGTGACAGAACTTATTAGCCAAATGTGTTTCCATCTCCCCTTTGGTGCATTAACTCTTTTTTTTTTTTTTGGAGAAGCCAAAAACCTCTTCAAGCAAACATAAAAATGTTTCTGGAAACTAAAGAACATTTTCTGAATTTTGCCATTGATATCAACTGTTTATAATGGGATAATTCAAAATGCACATACAAAAATCTTGATGGAAACAGAGCAGCACTGAAGCACTCGTGGTGGAGGGATGAAGCTCTACATTTGATAGCTTACAGTGTGAGAAAATCTGCTCAATTGCTTATAGGTGTATCTTGATGCGTCATCAAAGTCTCTCATTTCAGTGCTACATTCTTCCTCCCAACAATCCTGGACGCCTTTCTCCCCACAGCTAATGCTGTGGCGGGATCCATTAGCTCACTTGCACTAATGCTGCAGATTAATGGCGGATCACAGTCACAGGGTAAGCAAGAACCAGACAGCGTATACACACATTATCCTACTAGCACTTACTGGGCTAGTTAGGGTGGCCCTCGTGATAATCAACACAGATTTAGCTTTTCCTCACACATACTCCTGACTTCTCTGGTGCTGTAAATCTGGCCAACAGGCCGTGCAGGGTCAGCAGGGAGTTAATGGCGGCCTCATAAAATCATGAGGAGGGGGTCAGGACGGCAGCCCAGATGCCCGATGCCTTAAATGAGAAGCATGTGAGGAGGGCTCAAGAAGACAGGATGTGTTAGGGGTGAAGGTTCTCCTCTGCGTAGTAAACACTTCCAACAATTGGAAAGGTGAGATTTTATGTTTATGTCTTATGAGACGGACCAACAGGACAACTTGACTGTTTAAAGCACCAGCCATATTCATGGGACTCTATGATTAATAATGAACTCATTTATTAAAGTTTTGTTGCTCTACTTCAACGGCCCATCAAATAATCGGGAAATACTGGTAGAAATACACCCCATGATGAAAACAGAAATCTGTAGGAATGATTGAATGTGGATGTTTGTAGTATAGCAAAATTATTCATTTTTCCATTTTAATGTTACAACCACAAACATCAATGCATTTTATCAGAATATTATGTGATATTAAATAGTTAAGAAGAGGGAAAATTATACATTGTTTTCAAACTTTTTTTATGAATATTTTTTTTTGAAATAGCATGTTTATAACCTTTTTGATATCCTCAAATAAAAATAAAAGATTTGTATCTGCACATCTCTGCTGCTACATATTTTTTGTTCTTGTCACTGATTGTAAACAGTCTGTCTTCTTAGCAGACATGTACATTTTAAGTTGACCAATTCAGTTTCACATTTCTTTAGGCTGGAGTAGACTTTCTTTATGACTACATGGTATATATGTTGAAATAATGTCCTTACTGTACAATATTTTTATTCGGTAACACTTTATTTGAAGGGTTGTGAATAAGACTAACATGACAATGTCATAAATATAACAGAACACCTGTCATGAACATGAGTAAGTCTTCATGAATATTTATGACTGTTGTCATAGTGTCATTCGGTAAATAATGACATTTTTAATAAAAAGTTGACATTATTCAAAATGCCTTTGTAATGACAACTTGACATTAACCAAGAAATCGTGATCTGTCATATATTTGTTATAAAAATATTACTGATTAAACTTTAAAAATTATGTAGCTTTATCTGGTAATATTATATTGCTCTGCCATTTTGTTTAGACTTAAATTTCTAATTGATCTAATTGATCTGACGTTTTACAGCAAGATGTCTACAAAGCACTTATGAACTTTACAAATGAAACATTATTTAAGGCCGTTTTAAGTAATGCAATACACCATCTCCACCAGTGAGAGGCAGCAGTGCATGAACAGGCGTGCAGTGTGTTGATGAAGAAGAAATCTTCCATCTTGTAGGGCCAACCTAACACAAGTTATAACCGCCAGGCCTCCTGTTTAAAAAGAAACCGAAGTATATCACCTAATACATATGAGGTATGTGTCTTATTAACTTTACATTTTCTTTGAGAAAATAACATTGACTATGTTCTCTTTATAATGTTAGCTATGAGTAATTCAAGCCAATGCTACCTTGCTGTAAGTTAATGTTAGCTAAAGTTATTAAACTGCATACTGTAACGTTAGCCCTTAATCTTAAACATAGTTTAAAGGCAGGCAAATAGTTTTTTTTCCCTCCAATTTTAATCTAACAAATTAAAAGCTAATATGTTAGTCAAAGTTATCATGTATGTGCTTTATTT